>CM059436.1:4620607-4822240 GCA_030390025.1 Squalus acanthias | reverse complement strand
CCCGCCCGTTATACACCCCGCCCATTATACACCCCGCCCGTTATACACCCGCCCGTTATACACCTGCCCGTTATACACCCGCCCGTTATACACCCGCCCGTTATACACCCGCCCGTTATACACCCGCCCGTTATACACCCCGCCCATTATACACCCGCCCGTTATACACCTGCCCGTTATACACCCGCCCGTTATACACCCGCCCGTTATACACCTGCCCGTTATACACCCCGCTCGTTATACACCCGCTCGTTATACACCTGCCCGTTATACACCCGCCCGTTATACACCCGCCCGTTATACACCCGCCCGTTATACACCCGCCCGTTATACACCCACCCGTTATACACCCGCCCGTTATACACCCGCCCGTTATACACCTGCCCGTTATACACCCTGCCATTTATACACCCCGCCCGTTATACACCCGCCCGTTATACATCCTGCCCGTTATACACCCCACCCGTTATACACCCACCCGTTATACACCCGCCCGTTATACACCCCACCCGTTATACACCCGCCCGTTATACACCTGCCCGTTATACACCCCGCCCGTTATACACCCGCCCGTTATACACCCACCCGTTATACACCCCGCCCGTTATACACTCGCCCGTTAAACACTCGCCCGTTAAACACCCCGCCCGTTATACACCCGCCCGTTATACATCCTGCCCGTTATACACCCGCCCGTTATACACCCCGCCCGTTATACACCCCGCCCGTTATACACCCCCGCCCGTTATACACCCGCCCGTTATGCACCCCGCCCGTTATACACCCTCCCGTTATACACCCGCCCGTTATACACCCCGCCCGTTATACACTCGCCCGTTATACACCCCGCCCGTTATACACCCGCCCGTTATACACCTGCCCGTTATACACCCCGCCCGTTATACACCCCCGCCCGTTATACACCCCGCCCGTTATACACCCTGCCCGTTATACACCCCGCCCGTTATACACCCCGCCCGTTATACACCTCGCCCGTTATACACCCGCCCGTTATGCACCCCGCCCGTTATACACCCCCCCGTTATACACCCTGCCCGTTATGCACCCCGCCCGTTATAAACCCGCCCGTTATACACCCTGCCCGTTATACACCCCGCCCGTTATACACCCCGCCCGTTATACACCCGCCCGTTATACACCCCGCCCGTTATACACCCGCCCGTTATACACCCCGCCCGTTATACACCCGCCCGTTATACACCCCGCCAGTTATACACCCGCCCGTTTTGCACCCGCCCGTTATACACTCCGCCCGTTATACACTCCGCACGTTATACATCCGCCCGTTATATACCCGCCCGTTATGCACCCGCCCGTTATATACCCGCCCATTATACACCCGCCTGTTATACACCCGCCCGTTATACACCCACCCATTATACACCCCGCCCATTATACACCCCCTCCGTTATACACCCGCCTGTTATTCACCCGCCCGTTATACACCCGCCCGTTTTACACTCGCCCGTTATACACCCGCCGGTTTTGCACCCACCTGTTATGCACCCGCCCGTTATACACCCACCCATTATACACCCGCCCGTTATACACCTGCCCGTTATACACCCTGCCATTTATACACCCCGCCCGTTATACACCCGCCCGTTATACATCCTGCCCGTTATACACCCCACCCGTTATACACCCCGCCCGTTATACACCCTGCCCGTTATACACCCGCCCGTTATACACCCGCCCGTTATACACCCCACCCGTTATACACCCGCCCGTTATACACCTGCCCGTTATACACCCCGCCCGTTATACACCCGCCCGTTATACACCCGCCCGTTATACACCCTGCCCGTTATACACCCGCCCGTTATACACCCTGCCCGTTATACACCCGCCCGTTATACACCCTGCCCGTTATACACCCGCCCGTTATACACCCTGCCCGTTATACACCCGCCCGTTATACACCCTGCCCGTTATACACCCGTCGTTATACACCCGCCCGTTATACACCCCCACCCGTTATACACCCGCCCGTTATACACCTGCCCGTTATACACCCGCCCGTTATACACCCGCCCGTTATACACCCGCCCGTTATACACCCGCCCGTTATACACCCGCCCGTTTTGCACCCACCTGTTATGCACCCGCCCGTTATACACCCACCCATTATACACCCGCCCGTTATACACCTGCCCGTTATACACCCTGCCATTTATACACCCCGCCCGTTATACACCCGCCCGTTATACATCCTGCCCGTTATACACCCCACCCGTTATACACCCCGCCCGTTATACACCCTGCCCGTTATACACCCGCCCGTTATACACCCGCCCGTTATACACCCCACCCGTTATACACCCGCCCGTTATACACCTGCCCGTTATACACCCCGCCCATTATACACCCGCCCGTTATACACCCGCCCGTTATACACCCTGCCCGTTATACACCCGCCCGTTATACACCCTGCCCGTTATACACCCGCCCGTTATACACCCTGCCCGTTATACACCCGCCCGTTATACACCCTGCCCGTTATACACCCGCCCGTTATACACCCTGCCCGTTATACACCCGTCGTTATACACCGCCCGTTATACACCCACCCGTTATACACCCGCCCGTTATACACCTGCCCGTTATACACCCCGCCCGTTATACACCCGCCCGTTATACACCCGCCCGTTATACACCCGCCCGTTATTACACCCCGCCCATTATACACCCCGCCCGTTATACACCCGCCCGTTATACACCTGCCCGTTATACACCCGCCCGTTATACACCCGCCGTTATACACCCGCCCGTTATACACCCGCCCGTTATACACCCCGCCCATTATACACCCGCCCCGTTATACACCTGCCCGTTATACACCCCGCCCGTTATACACCCGCCCGTTATACACCTGCCCGTTAATACAACCCCGCTCGTTATACACCCGCTCGTTATACACCTGCCCGTTATACACCCGCCCGTTATACACCCGCCCGTTATACACCCGCCCGTTATACACCCGCCCGTTATACACCCACCCGTTATACACCCGCCCGTTATACACCCGCCCGTTATACACCTGCCCGTTATACACCCTGCCATTTATACACCCCGCCCGTTATACACCCGCCCGTTATACATCCTGCCCGTTATACACCCCACCCGTTATACACCCACCCGTTATACACCCGCCCGTTATACACCCCACCCGTTATACACCCGCCCGTTATACACCTGCCCGTTATACACCCCGCCCGTTATACACCCGCCCGTTATACACCCACCCGTTATACACCCCGCCCGTTATACACTCGCCCGTTAAACACTCGCCCGTTAAACACCCCGCCCGTTATACACCCGCCCGTTATACATCCTGCCCGTTATACACCCGCCCGTTATACACCCCGCCCGTTATACACCCCGCCCGTTATACACCCCGCCCGTTATACACTCGCCCGTTATACACCCGCCCGTTATACACCCTCCCGTTATACACCCGCCCGTTATACACCCCGCCCGTTATACACTCGCCCGTTATACACCCCGCCCGTTATACACCCGCCCGTTATACACCTGCCCGTTATACACCCCGCCCGTTATACACCCCGCCCGTTATACACCCCGCCCGTTATACACCCTGCCCGTTATACACCCCGCCCGTTATACACCCCGCCCGTTATACACCTCGCCCGTTATACACCCGCCCGTTATGCACCCCGCCCGTTATACACCCCCCCCGTTATACACCCTGCCCGTTATGCACCCCGCCCGTTATAAACCCGCCCGTTATACACCCTGCCCGTTATACACCCCGCCCGTTATACACCCCGCCCGTTATACACCCGCCCGTTATACACCCCGCCCGTTATACACCCGCCCGTTATACACCCCGCCCGTTATACACCCGCCCGTTATACACCCCGCCAGTTATACACCCGCCCGTTTTGCACCCGCCCGTTATACACTCCGCCCGTTATACACTCCGCACGTTATACATCCGCCCGTTATATACCCGCCCGTTATGCACCCTGCCCGTTATATACCCACCCATTATACACCCGCCTGTTATACACCCGCCCGTTATACACCCACCCATTATACACCCGCCCATTATACACCCCCTCCGTTATACACCCCGCCCTGTTATTCACCCCGCCCGTTATACCGCCCGTATACACCGCCCGTTATACACCCCGCCCATTATACACCCCGCCCATTATACACCCCCTCCGTTATACACCCGCCCGTTATTCACCCGCCCGTTATACACCCGCCCGTTATACACCCCGCCCATTATACACCCCGTCATTATACACCCCCTCCGTTATACACCCGCCCGTTATTCACCCGCCCGTTATACACCCGACCGTTATACACCCGCCCGTTATACACCCGCCCGTTATTCACCCGCCCGTTATACACCCGCCCATTATACAACGCCCCGTTATTCACCCGCCGTTATTACACCCGCCCGTTATACACCCGCCCGTTATACACCCGCCATTATACACCCGCCGTTATTCACCCGCCGTTATTCACCCGCCCGTTATACACCCGCCCGTTTACACTCGCCCGTTATACACCCGCCGGTTTTGCACCCACCTGTTATGCACCCGCCCGTTATACACCCACCCATTATACACCCCGCCCGTTATACACCCGCCCATTATACATCCGCCCGTTATACACCCGCCCGTTATACACCCCGTCCGTTATATACCCACCCGTTATACACCCGCCGGTTTTGCACCCACCTGTTATGCACCCGCCCGTTAAACACCGCCGGTAAAAACCCCGCCCGTCATACACCCCGCCCGTTATACACCGGCCCGTTACACACCCGCCCGTTATACACCCGCCCGTTATACACCCCGCCTGTTATACACCCCGTCCGTTATACACCCCGCCCGTTCTACACCGGCCCGTTATACAACCTGCCCGTTATACACCCGCCCGTTATACACCCCGCCCGTTATACACCCCGCCATTTATACATCTGCCCTTTATACACACCGCCCGTTATACACGCTGCCCTTTGTACACACCGCCCGTTATACACCCCGCCCGTTATACACCCCGTCCGTTATACACCCGCCCGTTATACACCCCGCCCTTTATACACCGGCCCGTTATACACCAGCCCGTTATACACCCGCCTGTTATACACCCGGTCCGTTATACACCCCGCCCGTTATACACCCCGCCCGTTATACACCCGCCCGTTATATACCCGCCCCTTATGCACCCGCCCGTTATACACCCCGCCCGTTATACACCCGCCCGTTATACACCCCGCCCGTTATACACCCGGTCCGTTATACACCTGCCCGTTATACACCCCGTCCGTTATACACCCGCCCGTTATACACCCGCCCGTTATACACCCCGCCCGTTATACACCCCGCCCGTTATACACCCGCCCGTTATACACCAGCCCGTTATACACCCGCCCGTTATACACCCACCCACCCGTTATACACCCTGCCCGTTATACACCCACCCACCCGTTATGCACCCGCCCGTTATACACCGGCCCATTATACACCGGCTCGTTATACACCCGCCCGTTATACACCCGCCCGTTATACACCTGCCCGTTATACACCCAATCGTTATACACCTGCCCGTTATACACCCCACCCGTTATACACCCCGCCCGTTACAAACCCGCCCGTTACAAACCCGCCCGTTATACACCCGCCCGTTATACACCCGCCCGTTATACACCCCGCCCTTTATACACCGGCCCGTTATACACCAGCCCGTTATACACCCGCCCGTTATACACCCCGCCCGTTATACACCCCGCCCGTTATACACCCACCCACCCGTTATGCACCCGCCCGTTATACACCCGCCCGTTATACAGCCCGCCCATTATACACCCTCCCGTTATACAGCCCGCCCATTATACACCCCGCCCGTTAAACAACCCGCCTGTTATACACCCGCCCGTTATACACCCGCCTGTTATACACCCCGGCTGTTATACACCCGCCCGTTAGACGCCCACCCGCCCGTTATACACCCGCCCGTTATACAGCCCGCCCGTTATACACCCCGCCCGTTATACACCCCGCCCGTTATACACCAGCCCGTTATACACCCCGCCCGTTATACACCCGCCCGTTATACACCCCGCCCGTTATACACCCCGCCCGTTATACACCCGCCCGTTATACACCCGCCCGTTATACACCCCGCCTGTTATACACCCGCCCGTTAGACGCCCACCCGCCCGTTATACACCCGCCCGTTATACAGCCCGCCCGTTATACACCCCGCCCGTTATAGACCCCGCCCGTTATACACCCGCCCGTTATACACCCACCTGATTTTCCTTTCCTCAGGTCAGGCAATGGCTGATCAGTCCTCTAATGCTTGTTTTCTTTCCACCATCGAGTGTTAAACGCTAACCTCGAATTTTTGAAAAGCCACATTTCCTGGGGTTTACAATACTGCAGTAAGCAAACGCAACATCTCTATTTTTCATTTATAACCCGCAACTGGATCTAACAAAACCCAGTTTAGCCCTTTGTGCGCAGTAATTGCGAACTGTTTTCAATTAGCCTGGTCATTACTGAGAAATACAAGGAAGATAAAGAGCATTTAACGGCTCTGTGCATATTATACATCGGGACTAATGAATGGCAGATGGGTTTAATGTCAATATAAATGTAAAGTAAAGTGTATTGAAACAGAAAAATCCAATATTGATGTACGATGAAAGGGCGTACATTATCAAAGCGCGAGAAAGAAAAGGAATTGGATGTGTTTTGTGGGTCATTTCCTGAATGTTTCCAATCAGTTTGAACTTGTCTCCAAAGCTAATCGAATATTAGGATAGATCTAAAAGGTATTTGAGTAAAACTCTAGACAAACTAATCTAGCATTGTATACATCATTGAAGAGGCAGCACTTAACTTCAAAAGGACATTGATCCGGCATTCTTACTCTTACCTGGTGCAACATCAGTCTCAGGAGGTTGAGAGGTTAGTGACTGGCATACAGCTTCCTGATTACTAAAGAGCCTTTCTCTTCTGGCCCTCATCTCTGCCAGCATTATGTCCACCACAGCTTCTGAGACCTTGGTCATTGCAGACCTCCAGATGGTGTTCCTCATTCTGCCATCAATATTCAATGTTCAAATGGGCGTCGCTGGCAAGGCCAGCATTTATTGCCCATCCCTAATTACCCTTGAGAAGGTGGTGGTGAGCCGCCTTCTTGAACCACTGCAGTCCGTGTGGTGAAGGTGCTCCCACAGTGCTGTTAGGGAGGGAGTTCCAGGATTTTGACCCAGCGACGATGAAGGAACAGCAAAATATTTCCAAGTCAGGATGGTGTGTGACTTGGAGAGGAACTTTGAGATGGTGGTGTTCCCACGCGCCTGCTGCCTTTGTCCTTCTAAGTGGTAGAGGCCGCGGGTTTGGGAGGTGCTGTCAAAGAGACCTTGGCGAGTTGCTGCAGTGCATCTTGTAGATGGTACACACTGGTGTACCGGTGGTGGAGGGAGTGAATGTTTAAGGTGGATGGGGTGTCAATCAAGCAGGCTGCTTTGTCCTGGATGGTGTCGAGCTTCTTGAGTGTTGTTGGAGCTGCACTCATCCAGGCAAGTGGAGAGTATTCCATCACACTCCTGACTTGTGCCTTGTAGATGGTGGAAAGGCTTTGGGGAGTCAGGAGGTGAGTCACTCTCCACAGAATACCTAGCCTCTGACCTACTCTTGTTGCTACAGTATTTATGTAGCTAGTCCAGTTGAGTTTCTGGTCAATGGTGACCCCCAGGACTTTTCTCTCTCTACCTCCTCCCTGCTTCTGAGTGACCTACAATGCTTCTGCCCATTTCAGCTGCAGCAACCCTTTAATTGCCGCACCCAGCCCTGATTTCCCTCCCACCCTCCCAGCGATTGACACACAGTCAAGAGTCAGTAGGACTGAAATCCCATCCTGCAAATTCAATCAGGCTCTCCCAGAGGAACCCGTGATCTGGCATCCCGTGTCCTCGCCATCACAGGGACCTCCTACTTCCACCTCTGCAACATCGCCCATCTGCTGCCAAGGCCCTCATCCAGCCTATTGTGTCTCTAGGCTCGACTGTTCTGGTGCTCTCCTGGCCGGCCTCTCAGTCTCAACCCTCTATGAGCTTCAGTTCGCCCAAGGCTCTGCTTCCTGTGTCCTATTCCACACTAGGTCCCAATCATGCATCTCCCCTGTGTTCGCTAGTCTGCATTGGCTCCGGGTTTCCTCACCGTATCAAATCTAAAATTCTTAACCTTAAACCCCTTCCTGGCCTCGCCCCTCCCTATCTTTGTGACCTTCTCTTGCCCTACAACCCTCCGAGAACTCTGCGTTCCGAGAACTCTAGTCTCTCCATAAACTTGAGCTCATCCAAAACTCTGCTGCCCGTATCCTAACTCGCACCAAATCCCGTTCACCCATCACCCCTGTGCTCGCTGACCTACATTGGCTCCCGGCCCAGCAACGCCTCGATTTTAAAATTCTTAACCCTGTGTTCAAATCCCTTCCTGGCTTCACCCCTCCCTGTCTCTGTAACTTTCTCCAGCCCTACAACTCTAGTTTCCTGTGTATCCTGAAAGCCCTTTACCCAACCAATGGTGGACGTGCCTTCAACCGTCTAGGCACTACGCTCTGGAATTCACTCCCACTTCCCTCTCCTCCTTTGTTACTTTTCCCAACATCATCTGGATTTTCTTCTGCTATACCACATCAAATTGGCCAACAATGGGAGGAAATTGAGTGAGAAGGACTACTGCCATATTCCCTGTCCCGACCTCAAATTTCCTTCTCCCGAGAGCTGAAAATTGGCCCCGTAATCTCCTCACTTCTCCTCAGAACCGAAATGATCAACAGCACCTGGTACCTTTCATCTTTCTCTGCATGTAACAAGGAAGTCTCTCATTGTGAAAATCAGGGAAGCTTAAGAGAATATATGAATAAGTTAATGAATGACTGCGTGTCATCATAGATAAAATGGTTTACGTGTTCAGTTTTGTTAGAAGTAGGAAATTTTAGAGTGGGTAAGGGCCTTGAGTAGAAACTCCTAACCCACGCTCCAAGTAATCAGTTTTTATTTATCTAATGGCCTTTGCGCTCTGGGCAATCAGGTTTGGGGATCTCACTGAGTATAACCACTACCCAGTATTGAAGTGAATGTACTCTGGATACTTCCAGTTCCCTACTGATGGTAGCATAGCGGTTATGTTACCGGACTAGTTATCCAGTTCAGGCCTGGACAAATGATCCGTGAGACATGAGTTCAAATCCCACCATGGCAGCTGGGGAATTTAAATTCAGTTAATTAAATAAATCTGGAATTAAAAAGCTACTGTCAGTAAGAGTGATGAAACTACCGGATTGTCGTAAAAACCCATCTGGTTCACTAAGGTCCTTTAGTGGAAGGAAATCTGCCATCCTTACCTGGTCTAGCCTATGTGTGACTCCAGACCCACGGCACTGTGGTTGACTCTGAGCTGCCCCTCTGTTGAGCCACTCAATTGTACCAAACTGCTACAAAGAATGTGGGCAATAAATGCCGGCCTTGCCAGCGATGACCACATCCCATGAGCAAATTTTTTTTTAAATTTGTGCTGTGCATTTTCTTTGGTCAGTCAAATATCTGACACGTTCTTAAATATTAAGTATTGCCATGTTTAAGAGTCTTCAAGCCAAGCCACTGAGAAATCTACACAGCTAGAGTTCCTGTTTGCCCAACATAGAATAGACAAAGTAAATGAGGAAAGTATATTTCCCCGAGGTTGGTGAGTCGGTAACTAGAGGACATCAATGGCGGCTCATCATCAAATAAACGAAGGGAGGGGTGAGGAGAAATGTTATTATGCAGAGGGTTGTTGGGACATGGAGGTTTCTATCAGAAACAGCAGCGGAAGCATAATCCATAATAGCTCTTAAAAGGGAAAGGGATAAAGATTTGAAAAAGTAAGTCATTAAAAAGAAAACGAAAGAAAGACCTCAGGACATACCAAAGCACGTTACAGCCAATGACAAAAATAGAATTGCATTTCTATAGCGCCTTTCACAACCTCAGGACGTCCTAAAGTGCTTTCCAGCCAATGAAGTACTTTTTTTAAAGTGTAGTCACTGTTGTAATGTAGGAAACACGGCAGCCAATTTGCCAAAAAGGACTAGAAACTCCTAACCCACGCTCCATCTAATCAGTTTTTAGTTATCTAACAACCTTTGCGCTCTGGGAAATCAGGCAAGGGGATCTCACTGAGTATAACCACAACCCAGTATTGAAGTAAATGTACTTGGGACACTTCCAGCTCCCTACTTTGTGCTGTGCATTCTCTTTGGTCAGCCAAGTATCTAACATGTTCTTAAACATTTTATCTTAAGTATTAAGTATTGCCATGTTTCAGAAAACCACAAACAGCAGTGCGATAACAACCAGATAATCTGTTTTTAGTGATGTTGAATGAGGGATAAATATTGGGCCAGGACACCAGGGATAACTCCCCTGCTCTTCTTCGAAATAGTGTCCATGGGATCTTCTCCGTCCACCTGAGAGAGCAGACGGGGCCTCGGTTTAACATCTCATCAAAAAGACGGCACCTCCGACAGTGCAGCACTCCCTCAGCACCTGCCCTGGAGTGTCAGCCTCGATTTTTGTGCTCAAGTCTCTGGAGGGGGACTATGAACCCACAATCCTTCTGACTCGGAGGCGAGGGTGCTGCCCACTGAGCCACGGCTGACCAACTCCCCTGCTCTTCTTCGCAATAGTGCCGTGGGATCTTTTACGTCCACCTGAGGGAGCAGGCGGGTCCTCGGTTTAACGTCTCATCCGAAAGACTGCACTGGAGCGTCAGCCTAGATTATATGCTCAAGTTTCTGGAGTGGGACTTGAAGAAAAATGGAGCATCAGGCTAAAAAAGAGAGAGATAGAGAGCTCTCAAATTTGCAACGTTTTACAACCTTGCAATCATCCTTTGAGTAATTGGGCGTGAGTTTCCGGATCTTATGATTTGGTTTCACCTCACCACCTTATCCTTCTGCCAAGTTGGCATAAGAGTGCTGGCTGGTCATTATAGATGTCTATGTAACTGAGCCTCGCAGCTCTAAGTTATGAAGAGAGACCAATATTAAAGCATGCCTTGAGACTCCAATAAATCAAGGCAAGGGCAACATGCGGTGTGTTGTGCAAGAACAGTTAATTACTTTCCCACCCATGTGCTTGTGCCAATAAACTGCTTTGGATTTCAACATCTGCATCCAAAACCTCCTTTTTGAACTTGTCTCGGAGTGGGGGGAAGGGCGGGCGGGAGAGGAGAGGCGGTTGAGGTTGGATTGCGCTAAGCCTTAAAACTGAAATGTGAGCTATTGGCCCCCCCACCGGTTACAGTTTTCATAACTTGGCACTGGACTGTGTCAGAAAGAGGTCAAAATACACCCTGCTGCAATGGAATAAGTGAGGGTAGCATTCCGATTTGACTTTATCCAGAACTTTGTGCAACATTTGCGTCTGTGTGACCAACCAAAATTGTGAATGGGCTTCCATAGAGCACACTATTACTATCGATGCTATTAACATAGAATGGCATAGAATTTAGTACATAGTGCATATTATTTGCAGCACCGAAATAGGCCATTCGGCCCAACTGGTCCATGCTGGTGTTTATACTCCACATGAGCCTCCCCCCCACTCCTCTTCATCTCACCCAAGCAGAATATCCTGCTATTATCTTTCTCCCCCATGTACTTATCTAGCTCACCCTTAAATGCACCCATTCTATTCGCCTGAACCACTCCCTGCGGTAGCGAGTTCCACATTCTCACCACTCTCTGGGTAAAGAAGTTTCTCCTGAATTCCCTATTGGATTTATGAGTGACTGTGTTATATTTATGGACAGAGTAGATAGAGAGATACTGTTCCCATTGGCAGAAGGGTCGAGAACCAGAGGACACAGATTTAAGGTGATTGGCAAAAGAACCAAAGGCGACGTAAGAAAAAATCTTTTTTACGCAGCGAGTGGTTAGGATCTGGAATGCACTGTCTGAAAGGGTGGTGGAGGCAGATTCAATCACGGCTTTCAGAAGGGAGTTGGATGAGTGCCTGAAGGAAAAATAATTTGCAGGGCTACGGGGAAAGGGCGGGGGGAGTGGGACTAGCTGAGGTGCTCTTGCAGAGAGTCGGCACAGGCTCGACGGGCCGAATGGCGGCCTTCCATGCTGTAACCATTCTATGATTCTATGATTCTAGCTTTGGACTCCCCCACTAGTGGAAACATCTTCTCTATGCCTACCTTACTGAACCCTTTCATAATCTTAAACATGTCTAACAGGTCACCCCTCAGACATTTGTAGAGAAAAGAGCCCCAGCCTATTCAGTCTTTTCTGATAGTTATAACCTCTCTGTTCTGGTATTGTCATTGTAAATCTTTTCAGCACCTTCTCCAGTGTTTCTGTATTTATTGACGTGGGAGGTAAATGGCATCGTGATCTGATCTTCCCTAATTGTTACTGACAGATTCTTGTCACAACAGTAGTGTGTGAAAAGCACACATGTGGCCAAAACTCTGATCCCATAATTCTCTCAAGACCGTAGGCCTTACTCTTTGGGAGAAAATGCTTTCCCTACAAAAAACTCCATTGCGACTTTTCCTAAGTCCCTCTGTTTCATCGACACTACTATGGCCCTTGCTCCATTAAATGTTCTCCTCTTGCTCCTCCAAATCTTTGAAGAAGAGCAGGGGTGTTTTCCCTGGTGCCCTGGCCAATATTTATCCCTCAATCAACATCACTAAAACAGATTTTAATCTGGTCATTATCACATTACTGTTTGTGGGACCTTGCTGTGCGCAAATTGGCTGCCGCGTTTCCTACATTACAACAGTGACTGCACTGCAAAAGTACTTCAAATGCAATAAAGTGATGTGGGACATCGTAAAGTTGTGAAAGGCGCTACACGAATGCAAATTCTTTCTTTCTTTTAGTGATTCTGTGTTGCACCCTTGCCATTTCTTTTATATCCTTCCTATAATTAGGTGTCCAAAACTGTACATGATACTTTAACTGCATCCTAAATTAGAACTTGTACAGATTTGGCATTATTTCCTGCTTTTGTATTCTATCGTCTAGATACCAACACAGGATTCTATTCACCTCAGTATAGCTGTACATACTTAAGTTGTCACCTTTGATGTCCTGTGTTTCTGCACACAAAGGTTTCTGTGCTCCTCCGCTCCAATTAAAACATTAGGGGGTAAAAATTCACTTGGTTGCGCCTCCCGTTAGCGCCTTAAGAGGGCGCTAATGGGGCGTTAAGCCGCTAACGCCCGGGCGCAGCGCTGTTTGCGCCGCTCGAGAACTTAACTTGAGATTGTGCGGCGGCGCTAAAACTTACCGCTGCGACCACCTGCGCGCGCAGATTGTGACGTCATTCCACGGTGCAACGCCCTTGGGGCGCCCCGGAGCGGAAATTGAGTGGCGCCCCCTGCCTTACCGCCTGGCGCTTCCAACGACCGGAAGACTGGAACGTTATCAATCGGTGTGGGGCTGGGGGGGGCGCTATTTAAAGGGGGCCTCTTCCTGTCTTTTTTTGTGGTCGACATTTATGCACCACTCGTTCTGAGAGAGAGAGAGAGATTCGGAGAGAGAGAGAGAGAGACTTCTACATTGACTCAACGCTTTGTGAGGTAGTTTTGCCTAGTTCATCCTAACTTTGTTGCTACTTTAGTTGCTGTACCTCATTACTTTTCTGGCAAAGAGAATATGGGGGCTGCAATGATTGGGGGCGTCGTCCTGCTCCAGCTGAATCGGAGGATAGTGAGACGCAGACAGAGAGTGGCAATGATGGCCAGACGGAGGAGGGCCATCAGGCGCATGTACAGGAGAGCTTACCCTCCCAGGGTATATCGTGAACAGCTCTCCTACATCCATATGTCCGAGGAGCTGTGTTTGCGAAGGCTGCGATTCAGCAAGGAGGTGGTCACTGAGCTCTGCCACCTGCTGCAGCCAGATCTGCAGCCTCAGCTGAGGTCCAGGACGTCTCTGTCGGTGGCAGTGAAGGTCACAGTAGCTTTGAACTTCTACGCCACTAGCTCATTCCAAGCTGCTGTTGGGGACCTCGCCAATATCTCCCAGTTTGCGGTGCATCGCTGCATCCGGCAGGTCACCAATGCCCTCTTCAGAAGGAGACGAGACTTCATCTCTTTCCCTATGACCACAGACAAGCAGCATGACCGTGCTATGGGCTTTGCGAGGGTAGCGGGCTTCCCCATGGTGCAGGGCGCCATTGACTGCACGCATGTGGCTTTGCGTGCTCCGCGAGAGAATGCAGAGGAATTCAGGAACAGAAAGGGGTTCCATTCCTTGAATGTGCAGTTGGTCTGTGACCACAGACAGGTGATACTCGCTGTCAATGCCCACTATCCGGGCAGCTGCCACGATGCTTTCATCCTGCGCCAGACTACTGTGGCAGAAGTTTTCGAGGCACCGCATCAGCCAGTTGGTTGGCTTCTGGGGGACAAGGGGTACGCATTGAGCACCTGGCTGATGACACCGCTCCGTACGCCAAACACCCCTGCTGAGCTGCGGTACAATGAAAGCCATCAAGCAACCAGGAACATTATTGAGTGCACAATCGGCGTGCTGAAACAACGGTTCCGCTGTCTGGACCATTCCGGAGGAGCCCTGCAGTACTCGCCTGAGCAAGTTTCGAACTTCGTAGTCGTGTGCTGCATGTTGCACAACATGGCAATCCTCAGGACCCAGCCAATGCCACCAGGCCTTGTAGCACCACCAGAGGAGGAGGAGGAAGAGGAGGAAGAGGACGAGGACGATGATCATCAGCAGCACCAAGGCGGGAGGGCGGCCCACAATGGTCAAACTGCAAGGGCCGTCCGTCAACGACTAATAGCAAGCCGCTTCTAGGGCCCCTGCCATTGCTACAAACACTAATCAACCCAGCACGCAACCCCTAAGCCGGCCAAGGCACCAATAATTCCAACCACCAGCCATGTATATTTTGAATACAGAAACTTATTTATTTTACAAACTCTGTGTGTGTCAATTCCTCATGACAAACTCATAGAAATAAACACAAAAAAACAGTCAATAACATAACTGGTTCTCACAACCTGGAGATAATGTCCAAAACACTAAACAAAAGTTGGACCATGAACCTCGGCCTTTAATAAAAAAATGACCAGCATTTTGGCACACCTCCTACTTTTTGCCCTTCGAGGGTGATCTCCTTCCCTTGCGCACTTCCCCCCTTCTAACCCTACTGCTCCTCCGTAATGGGACCTCAGTGGCTGCAGCAAGGCTGGTGGAAGGCTGCTGCTCGTCACACCCTGACACTGCAGATGCCCCTGAAGGACGGCCTCGACCACTTCTGGGCCTGGAGGGCCCGGCTGCAGACTGCACCAACTCTGCATGGGCAGCAGCAGTCTGTCCTACAGGCGGTGGCAAGTGCAGTGGAGAAGTGACAGTGTTGGCAGCAGGAATGCTGTCATCGTGAGAGAGGACAGGAACTCCCTGCTCGCCCGACACACTGGCACTCCCACGGGGCAGCACTTCAGCATCCGGAGCAATTTGCCGGAGAACAGATTGCTGGCCTGCTGCGGCGCGGTGACAGCCCCGGGGACATGTGCACGAACCATCGAGGATGGCAGCAGTCAGTGCTCGCGTGGCCTCAATCTGAGTCTGCATGAGAGCAGTCTCAGATGGGTTCCTGGCAGCCAGTGACTGAATTGCAGCACTAAGCTTTAGTGTGGCATCTGCCTGTGCTACAGCGAAGTGCTCCACACTCCTTGCCAGTGACTCAATGCATTCGGGCACCCTTCCCACTGCACCCATGAGCTCAGTGTGCATGCCCACCGCCTGGCTGTTCATTTCTGCAATCAGCCGCTCCTCCTCTGCGTCCATTGCAGTAGGAGTGTCTGGCATACTCTCCCTCTGGGGAGAAGGCTCCCGTTCTTCCCTCCCCCCCCCATGGCGTTGCTGCAGCCCGCTGGGTCCTGGAGCTTCACCATCATCAGCCCCTTCCCCCCTGCTCCCCTCCGGGGAAGGCGTGTTCCCAGTGTGGGCATGGGCTTCCTCGGGAGAGGGTGGCACTGATGCTCCGGCTTCCTCTTCCTCCTCAGCTGCAGCATCACTCCCAGTGGCAGCTTCAGGGCCCGTCTCCTCAGCTGGTGAATCACCATCTGAAAGCAGGGAGGTACAAGAGTGGCTTTAGCGTGAGGACAGGGTGGCAGTAAGGGAGGAATAAGTGCAGCGAGTTAGCAAGTTGGATTGAAAGTGTCAAAGGCTGGTATTGTGAGGGACAAGTGGAAGGACAGAGGACAAAAAGGTGATGACCTTACCATTGCTGTCCACAACGGGGTCGGCGTCCCCAGTGGCGACGGGACCGATCACCCGGCTTGCCACAATCCTGTGGACGCGCTCCTCCAGATCGCTGAGGGGTTGCAGCTGAAGCCGCCCTCCACCCGTCCGTTGCTGCTGTCTCCGATTATGAGCCAGCTTAGCCTGCAAGAAAAAGGACAGCATCTGAGAAAATATACAGCCATGGTCTTGCCTGATGTGCCTCCAATAGGTGAATAGCCCTTACAATATGCAGCCATGGTCTTGCCTGATGTGCCTCCCATAGGTGAATAGCCCTTACTGTATGCAAAGTGTGGAATGTGTGTGTGTGTTTGATGAAAGGGCCATAGGTGTTGCATGAGTGTTGTGCATTGGGGTTTTAAGACCCTCTGGCCATAGAGTGAGATTGAGATGGAGGGATGGAGAGGTATTGAGAAAAAGCCACTCACCCTGACGACCCGAGTGAGGTCGTTGAACTTTTTGCGGCACTGAACATGGGTCCTGGGCACCATGCTCCTGGAGGAGACGCTCTGAGCCACCTCCCTCCACACTCTTCTGAACTCGCGTGGCAAAGGCCTCCTGCCACTCTCCGGGAACAGCATGCATCGTCTGCGCTCCACTGCGTCAACCAGAGCATCCAAGGCCCGCTCGGTGAAGCGATGAGCGCGTTCTCTCACCCTCTCCATGCTTGGCAGCAAAATGGATTACAGGTCTCTCCAGGCTGAGATTCAAGGCTGCAATGAGCAGGGTGTGGCTGGGGAGCAAGTGGCCCCCCCCGCTTTAAGAAGTGTCCGGCGCCAGTGTGTCTGTGTTCCCTCGCTAACTGGCAGCAGCTGCGCTGCGCTCGTGCGCTGAGGTAGCGCCTCACTCCTTGGCCTTTGCGCCTTAAGAGAGGTGTGCAGCGCCTAATTTAGCGCTCCACTCACCTCCCGGGGCGGTAAAAGTGAAGTTTCCTGTCAGTGCCGATAATTAGCGCCAGGCGCTAATATTTGCGCCCGGACGATATTTGCGCCCCAAATGGGGCGCGACCTAATTTCTACCCCTAGATTTCTGATGTCATTCCTTCACAGTTCTCTACATTGAGCTTTTTTATTATTTGTTTACGGGATGTGGGCATCGCTGGCTAGGCCAGCATTTATTGTCCATCCCTAATTGCCCTTGAGAAGGAGGTGGTGAGCTGCCTTCTTGAACTGCTGCAGTCCATGTGGTGATGGTACTCCCACAGTGCTGTTAGGGAGGGAGTTCCAGGATTTTGACCCAGCGACGATGAAGGATCGGCGATATACTTCTAAGTCAGGATGGTGTGTGACTTGGAGGGGAACTTGGAGGTGATGGTGTTCCCATGCGCCTGCTGACCTTGTCCTCCTAGGTGGAAGAGGTTGCGGGTTTGGGAGGTGCTGCCGAAGAAGCCTTGGCGAGTTGCTGCAGTGCATCTTGTAGATGGTACACACCGCAGGCACGGTACGCCGGTGGGGGAGGGAGTGAATGTTTAAGGTGGTGGATGGGGTGCCAATCAAGTGGGCTGCTTTGTCCTGGATGGTGTCGAGCTTCTTGAGTGTTGTTGGAGCTGCACTCATCCAGGCAAGCGGAGAGCATTCCATCACACTCCTGACTTGAACCTTGTAGATGGTGGAAAGGCTTTGGGGAGTCAGGAGGCGAGACACTCGCCGCAGAATACCTAGCCTCTGACCTGCTCTTGTTGCCACAGCATTTATGTGGCTGGTCCAGTTAAGTTTCTGGTCAATGGTGACCCCCACGATGTTGATGGTGGGGGATTCGGCGATGGTAATGCCGTTGAATGTCAAGGGGCGGTGGTTAGACTCTCGCTTGTTGGAGATAGTCATTGCCTGGCACTTCTGTGTTGCGAATGTTACCTGCCACTTATCAGCCCAAGCCTGAATGTCGTCCAATTCTTGTTGCATCCAGGCATGGACTGCTTCATTATCTGAGGAGTTGTGAATGGCACTGAACACTGTGCAGTCATCAGCGAACCTCCCCATTTCTGACCTTATGTTAAAGGGAAGGTCATTGATGAAGCAGCTGAAGATGGTTGGGCCTTGGACACTGCCCTGAGGAACTCCTGCAGTGATGTCCTGGGGCTGTGATGATTGACCTTCAATCACCACAACCATCTTCCTTTCTGCTAGGTATGACTCCAGCCAGTGGAGAGTTTTCCCCCCGATTCCCAAAGACCTCAATTTTACTAGGTCTCCTTGATGCCACACTCGGTCAAACGCTGCCTTGATGTCAAGGACAGTCACTCTCACCTCGCCTCTGGAATTCAGCTCCTTTGTTCATGTTTGGACCAAGGCTGTAATGAGGTCTGGAGCCGAGTGGTCTCGGCGGAACCCAAACTGGGCATCAGTGAGCAAGTTATTGGTGATTAAGTGCCACTTACTGCGTCTGCTACTTGACTGCCCACCTTGTCAGCCCCCCTCCAGCACTTTTACACAATGGCATGTTTCTGTCTAACTATCCAGCTCAGTGTGCAGTCATCGCAACCTGGCATCACTGCTGCAGACAACCTGAGTAGGAGCCGGGCGGTTACTACGTTAAAGGTGCTATATAAATGCAAGTTGTTGTTGTTACGACTCAACTGCCTAGCAACGTGCTTGAAAGTTGCAACACACCTCCGGGCTCAGGTGGCATTCCCAAACCAGTCTGTAATCCTGCTCTTATAAAACTCTCAGTCGCACTTGTTTCCTATTAAACACGACTGAAATATTTATGATATCGCCGGCCTAAACAGTTGTGCGCCCAGATGTGTTTCATTAATACATCAGATTGATGATGTCTGGTTGTCCGAGTGCACGAGGTGTCTTGATGTAAGACCCAAGTTCTAAAAGAGGGATTGCACAGTGGAAAGATTACTGATTTATCGATGTTCGTATGAAATCGAATGGAACACAAGGAGACTTGCACCTTATTCTTTGAGCCAGGCTGCTTCTTGCTGGGTTAATTCCCAGTCGCAATCGCTGTACCATGTGTGCAGAAGACTAAGATGTAAAGGTCACAGACGCATATTTTAATCTCAAGAATAGATGAAGGCTGGAGCAACAGTTGGTTTCAAATCAGTTTATTGGAATTTCAAACTTTTCTGTCTTCAAGGGACCATGTAAGTGCATACAGACCATGCATAAGGGTAAAATTACGATCGCTGCTGTTTTCACATAAATCCTTAAGTTCTCACCCAAATGTTCCTCGCTGTGCCATTTTATTGAGCTGAAATAGATCTAAAGGGATTTTTTTTTTAAGCAAGGAGATGGGACAGCTGAGACCTGTTGCTCACAATTCCTGTGCCATATGAGAACTCCAGGACGCTTCATGTGTCCTGGGCAACCATGTGCGCAGGAAGAGCCTTCTGTTGCTCGAATTCCAGCTCAGGGTTTCTGAGCTTGAGCCGCGGCTACTGTCACCGCAGGGCGTACAGGAGGCTGAGAATTTCCTGGAGCACACGCTCCAGGAGGTGGTCAGCCCGCAGCTACAGGGAGTTCAGGATGATAGTGCGGGTGGCCATCTGGTGGGGTCGAAAGAGGCAGGCAATCTGGTGGGGTAGAAAGAGGCAGGCGGTGCAGGGATCCTCCGGGAGTGTGGCACTCTCAAACTGGTTTTCAGCGCTGAATACCAGTGAGGGTGTCGACACCTTGGAAGAGTGCAGTCTAGAGCGCATCCACGGCACTGTGGGGCAAATGACTGCACGAGGGGTGGGGGCACGGCAAAGTGTAGAAATGCAGTGGCCGTAGGGGATTCGATAGTCAAGGGATAGACAGGTGTGATGTGAGTCCCGCATGGGGCATTGCCTCCCTGGTGCTAGGGTAAAGGACATCACTGAGAGGGTGCAGAACATTTGGCGGGCGGAAGGGGAACAGCCAGAAGTCGTGGTCCATGTGGGAACCAATGACATAGGAAGGAAAAGGGTTGAGGTCCTGCAGTCAGAGTTTCAGGAGCTATGGAGAAAGTTAAAAAGCAGAACCTCAAAAGTAGTAATCTCTGGATTACTCCCAGTGCCACGTGCTAGCGAGTATAGGATCAGTAGGATAAAACAGGTTTAATGCGTGGCTGGAGAGATGATTCAGGAAGGAGGGCTTCAGATTCCTGGGCATTGGGACCAGTTCTGGGGCATCAGGGACCTGTTCAAGGTGGACTGTCGGGGAGGGTTTAAACTAATTTGGCTGTGTGTGGGCACCAGGATGAAACATTAGACAGGAGAACCAAGGTGCAGAGAGGACTGGGAGAGGCAAATAGCACGAGAGTAATGAATAGTTCAGAAGTAGGAGGGATCAGACAGGCAGTCTAAGATGGATTTGGAGTGCATGGGGTAAAAATTGGGGGTGCTACCTTCGCTGGGGCGCTAGTTTTAGCGCCCCAAAAAAGTTAGCGCCCCCGCGGACGATTTTCCCAGGTAGCACCGCGAGAGGGAGGAGGGGCGCAACTGGAAATGCCCCATGTCCCTCTTGGGGCGCTGCGAGCCAATATCGCGGTGCCACGCTCTGCGGCACATCGCGCCGCAGTACTGCAGGCCTTCCTCCCCTTCTTAAATGGGAGGGGCCTGGCGCAGCGCATCCCGGCGCCCAGCTGGTCCACCAGGGATCGGGAGTGCCGGCAAAAGAGCCCGGCACTCAAGAGGAGTGCCAGACTCACGGAGAGCAGCCGGCACCCTGCGGGGGGGCTTCACGGGAGCCAAGGACAGCAACGGGGGCAGGTGCTGGCAGGTGGCCAGCAACAAAAATGGCCGCCCGCTATCTCCCCTTTAACTAACACCACCCCGGCCGCAGGTAGGCTACCCTGACCCCGGCGGACACAGCGTCCGGCGGTAAGTCGGGCGGGGGGGGGGGGGGGCGCCACCCAATATTACAGCCGGGGCGCGAGCGGGGCGCTACGCACAGTGATGACGTCATTGCCGTGGCGCTAACCTCCCGCTGAATTTCTTAGGGCACTAACGGGAGGCGCAAATCAACCAAATTTAGCCCATCATGTACATGAATGCACAGAGCGTGGTAAATACAGTTGATGAGCTGCAGGCACAGGTCGCCGTATGAAACATTTATAGAAACATAGAATCTAGAAGCAGGAGTAGGCCATTCGGCCCGTCGAGCCTGCTCCACCATTCAATACGATCATGGCTGATCATCCAAATCCAGTACCCTGTCCCTGCTTTAATTCCCACAGTACACATATCCCACCCTACCCCCATAACCCCACATATTTAATCCCCCCCTAACACTAAGGGTCAATTTATCATAGCCAAATCAACCTAACCCGCACATTTTTGGGATTATGATATCGTGGCAATAACACAGACCTGGCTCAAAGAAGAAGAGGATTGGGAACTTAATATTCCTGGCTACAAGATATTCAGGAAATATAGGGAAGGAAAAAACGGAGGGGGGACGGTGGCAGTATCGATCAAATAAACTATTACAGCACTGGAGAGGGATGATACAGTTGAGGGGCCAAAGACAGAGGGGTAAAAATTCAGTTGGTTGCACCTCCCGTTAGCGCCTTAAGAGGGCGCTAATGGGGCGCAAAGCCGCTAGCGCCCGGGCGCAGCGATGTTTGCGCCGCTCGGGAACTTAACTAGACATTGTGTGGCGGCGCTAAACCTTACCGCTGCGACCACCTGCGCGCGCAGATTGTGACGTCATTCCATGGTGCAACGCCCTTGTGGCGCCCGGAGCGGAAATTGATTGGCGCCCCCTGCCTTACCGCCTGGCGCATCCAACGACCGGAAGACTGGAACGCTATCAATTGCTGTGGGGCTGGGGGGGGGGCGCTATTTAAAGGGGGCCTCTTCCTGTCTTTTTCTGTGGTTGACATTTTTGCACCACTCGTTCTGAGAGAGAGAGAGAGATTCGGAGAGAGAGAAAGAGAGACTTCTGCATTGAGTCAACGCTTTGTGAAGTAGTTTTGCCAACTGATCCTAACTTCGCTGGTACTTTGGTTGCTGTCCTTCATAACTTTGCTTGCAAAGAGACTATGGGGGCTGCACTGATTGGGGGCGTCGTCCTGCTCCAGCTGAATCGGAGGACACAGAGACGCAGAGAGAGAGTGGCAATGATGGCCAGACGGAGGAGGGCCAACAAGTGTATGTACAGGAGAGCTTACCCTCCCAGGGTATATCGTGAACAGCTCTCCTACATTCATATGTCTGAGGAGCTGTGTTTGCGAAGGCTGCGATTCAGCAAGGAGGTGGTCACTGAGCTCTGCCATCTGCTGCAGCCAGATCTGCAGCCTCAACTGAGGTCCAGGACGTCTCTGTCGGTGGCAGTGAAGGTCACAGTGGCTCTCAACTTCTATGCTACTGGCTCATTTCAAGCTGCTGCTGGGGACCTCGCCAATATCTCCCAGTTCGCGGTGCATTGCTGCATTCGGCAGGTCACAAATGCCCTCTTTAAAAGGAGACGAGAGTTCATCTCTTTCCCCATGACCCCAGACAAGCAGCGTGACTGCGCTCTGGGCTTTGTGAGGATAGCGGGCTTCCCCATGGTGCAGGGCGCCATTGACTGCACGCATGTGGCTTTGCGTGCTCCACATGAGAATGCCGAGGAATTCCGAAACAGAAAGGGGTTCCATTCCTTGAATGTTCAGTTGGTCTGTGACCACAGACAGCTGATACTCGCTGTCAATGCCCACTATCCTGGCAGCTGCCACGATGCTTTCATCCTGCGCCAGACTACTGTGGCAGAACTTTTCGAGGCACCGCATCAGCCAGTTGGTTGGCTTCTCGGGGACAAGGGGTATCCATTGAGCACCTGGCTGATGACACCGCTCCGTACGCCCAACACCCCTGCTGAGCTGCGGTACAATGAGAGCCATCAAGCTACCAGGAACATAATTGAGCGCACAATCGGCGTGCTGAAGCAATGGTTCCGCTGTCTCGACCATTCTGGAGGAGCCCTGCAGTACTCGCCTGAGCGAGTATCCAACTTCGTAGTTGTGTGCTGCATGTTGCATAACATGGCAATCGTCAGGACCCAGCCAATGCCACCAGGCCTTGGAGCACCACCAGAGGAGGAGGAGGAAGAGGAGGAAGAGGACGAGGAGGATGATCATCAGCAGCACCAAGGCGGGAGGGCGGCCCACAATGGTGAAACTGCAAGGGCCGTCCGTCAACGGCTGATAGCAAGCCGCTTCTAGGGCCCCTGCTGTGGAAATGGCTTCTGCCATTGCTAACAACATCAATGAACCCAGCACGCAACCCCTAAGCCGGCCAAGGCACCAATGATTCCAAACACCAAACATGTATATTTTGAATACAAAAACTTATTTATTTTACAAACTCTGTGTGTGTCATTTCCTCATGACAAACTCATAGAAATAAACACAAAAAAACAGTCATTAACATAACTGGTTCTCACAACCTGGAGATAATGTCCAAAACACTGGACAAAAGTTGGACCACGAACCTCGGCCTTTAATAAAAAAATGACCAGCATTTTGTCACACCTCCTACTTTTTGCCCTTCGAGGGTGATCTCCTTCCCTTGCGCACTTCCCCCCTTCTAACCCTACTGCTCCTCCGTAATGGGACCTCAGTGGCTGCAGCAAGGCTGGTGGAAGGCTGCTGATTGTCAGACCCTGACACTGCAGATGCCCCTGAAGGACGACCTCGACCAGTTCTGGGCCTGGAGGGCCCGGCTGCAGACTGCACCAACTCTGCATGGGCGGCAGCAGTCTGTCCTACAGGCGGTGGCAAGTGCAGTGGAGAAGTGACAGTGTTGGCAGCAGGAATGCTGTCATCGTGAGAGAGGACAGCAACTCCCTGCTCGACCGACACACTGGCACTCCCAAGGGGCAGCACTTCAGCATCCGGAGCAATCTGCTGGAGCACAGATTGCTGGCCTGCTGCGGCGCGATGAGAGCCCCGGGGACATGTGAACGAACCATCGAAATTGGCAGCAGTCAGTGCTCGCGTGGCCTCAATCTGAGTCTGCATGAGAGCAGTCAGAGATGGGATCACGGCAGTCAGTGACTGAATTGCAGCACTAAGCGTTAGTGTGGCATCCGCCTGTGCTACAGCGAAGTGCTCCACACTCCTTGCCAGTGACTCAATGCATTCGGGCACCCTTCCCACTGCACCCATGAGCTCAGTGTGCATGCCCACCACCTGGGTGTTCATTTCTGCGATCAGCCGCTCCTCCTCTGCGTCCATTGCAGTAGGAGTCGCTGGCATACTCTCCCTCTGGGGAGAAGGCCCCCGTTCTTCCCTACCCCCATGGTGTTGCTGCAGCCCACTGGGTCCTGGAGCTTCACCCTCATCAGACCCTTCCCCCCTGCTCCCCTCCAGGGAAGGCGTGTTCCCAGTGTGGGCATGGGCTTCCTCGGGAGAGGGTGGCAATGATGCTCCGGCTTCCTCTTCCTCCTCGGCTGCAGCTTCACTCCCACTGGCAGCTTCAGGACCCGTCTCCTCAGCTGGTGAATCACCATCTGAAAGCAGGGAGGTACAAGAGTGGCTTTAGCGTGAGGACAGGGTGGCAGTAAGGGAGGAATAAGTGCAGCGAGTTAGCAAGTTGGATTGAAAGTGTCAAAGGCTGGTGTTGTGAGGGACAAGTGGAAGGACAGAGGACAAAAAGGTGATGACCTTACCATTGCTGTCCAGAACGGGGTCGGCGTCTCCAGTGGCGACGGGACCGATCACCCGGCTTGCCACAATCCTGTGGACGCGCTCCTCAAGATCGCTGAGGGGTTGCAGCTGAGGCCGCCCTCCACCTGTCCGTTGCTGCTGTCTCCTATTATGCGCCAGCTTGGCCTGCAAGAAAAAGGACAGCATCTGAGTAAATATACAGCCATGGTCTTGCCTGATGTGTCTCCCACAGGTGAATAGCCCTTACTGTATACAGCCATGGTCTTGCCTGATGTGCCTCCCATAGGTGAATAGCCCTTACTGTATGCAAAGTGTGGAATGTGTGTGTGTGTTTCATGAAAGGGCCATAGGTGTTGGATGAGTGTTGTGCATTGGGGTTTTAAGACCCTCTGGCCATAGAGTGAGGTTGAGATGGAGGGATGGAGAGGTATTGAGAAAAAGCCACTCACCCTGACGACCCGAGTGAGGTCGTTGAACTTTTTGCGGCATTGAACATGGGTCCTGGGCACCATGCTCCTGGAGGAGACGCTCTGAGCCACCTCCCTCCACACTCTTCTGTACTCGCGTGGCAAAGGCCTCCTGCCACTCTCAGGGAAGAGTATAGATCTTCTGCGCTCCACCGCGCCAACCAGAGCATCCAAGGCCCGCTCGGTGAAGCGATGAGCGCGTTCTCTCACGCTATCCATCCTTGGCAGCAAAATGGATTCACAGGTCTCTCCAGGCCGAGATTCAAGGCTGCAATGAGCAGGGTGTGGCTGGGGAGCAAGTTGCCCCCCCCCGCTTTAAGAACTGGCCGGCGCCAGTGTGTCTGTGTTCCCTCGCTAACTGGCAGCAGCTGCGCTGCGCTCGCGCGCTGAGTTAGCGCCTCACTGCTCGGCCTTTGCGCCTTAAGACAGGTGTGCAGCGCCTGATTTAGCGCTCCACTCACCTCCCGGGGCAGTAAAAGTGAAGTTTCCAGTCAGTGGCGATAATTAGCGCCAGGCGCTAATATTTGCGTCCAGACGATATTTGCGCCCCAAACGGGGCGCGACCTAATTTTTCCCCCTGAGTCTATTTGGTGAGAATTACGGAACGCTAGAGAAACTATCATATTACTGGGTGTATACTATAGGCCACCAAACAGTGGGAAGGAAATAGAGGAGCAGATTTTCAGGCAAGTTACAGAAAGATGCAAGAACTACAGATAATGGGGGACTTCAATTATCCTAACATAGACTGGGATAGTAACAGCGTGAAGGGTAAAGAGGGGGAGGAATTCCTGAAATGTGTACAGGAGAGCTTTCTTAATCAGTGTGTTTCCAGCCCAACGAGGGAGGAAGCAGTGCTAGATCTAGTTCTGGGGAATGAAGGGGGCAAGTGGAACATGTTTCAGTGGGAGAGCGTTTGGGCAACAATAATCATAATATCAAGTTTAGAATAGTCATGGAAAAGGACAAGGTACAATCAAGCGTTAAAATACTTAGCCCTCCTCCTGTTAACTTCAGTGAGTTGAAAAGGGATCTGGCCCAGGTGGAAAGGAATCAAAAATTGTTAGACAATGCAGTAATTGAACAATAGGAGGCCTTCAAAGAGGAGATGGCTCAGGTACAGAGTAGACACATTCCTATGAGGGGGGAAAGGAAGGGCATCCAAAGCTAGAGCTCCCTGGATGACTAAAGATAAAATGAGACAGAAAAAAGAGGCTTATGACAATTGTAAGGTTCAGAATACAGTGGAGAACCAACAGCTGAATATAGAAAGTACAGAGGAGAGCTAAAAAAGGGAATAAGAGGGGCAAAGAGAGCGTATGAGAATAGATTAGTGGTTAACATAAAAGGGAACCCAAAAGTCTTTTCTAAACACATAAATAGTAAAAGGGTAGTCAAAAGGAAGGGTGGGGCCGATTAGGGACCAAGAAGGAGATATTCTTATGGAGGCAGAGGGCATGGCTGAGGTACTAACTGAGCACTTTGCATTTGTCTTCACTAGAGGAGAGGATGCTGCCAATGTACCAGTAATGGTGGCCGTGCCTTCTGTTGCCTAGGCCCTAAGCTCTGGAACTCCCTGACTAAACCTCTCTGCCTCGCCACCGTCCTTTCCTCCTTTAAGACGCTCCTTAAAACCTACCTCTTTGACCAAGCTTTTGGTCACCTGCCCTAACTTATCTAGATGTGGATTGGTGTCGAATTTTTTGTCTTAAAATACTCCTGTGCAGCGCCTTGGGACGGTTTACTACGTTAAAGGCGCTATATAAATACAAGTTGTTGCTGTTGTTGCATCTGGATGAGGCAGTAGCGATATTGGACAGGATAAAAATAGATAAAGAGGAGGCACTTAAAAGGTTGGCAGTCCTCAAAGTAGAAAAGTCAACTGGTCCGATGGGAAACATCCTCGGTCACCGAGGGAAGTAAGGGAGAAAATTGTGAAGTGATACATTTTGGTAGGAAGAATGAGGAGAGGCAATATGAATTAAATGGTATAATTTTAAAGGGGGTGCAGGAACAGAGAGACCTGGGAGTGTATGTACACAAATCATTGAAGATGACAGGACAAGTGAGAAGGCTGTTAAAAAAGCATATGGGATCCTTGGCTTTGTTAAGAGAGGAATAGAGTACAAAAGCAAGGAAGTTGTGCTTAACATTTATAAAACACTGGTTAGGTCTAAGCTGGAGTATTGTGTTCAATTCTGGGCACCACACTTCAGGACGGTGTCAAGGCCTTGGAGAGGGTGAGGAAGAGATTTACTTGAATGGTACCAGGGATGAGGGACTTCAGTTATGTGGAGAGACTGGAGAAGCTGGGGTTGTTCTCCTTAGAGCAGAGAAGGTTAAGAGGAGATTTGATTGAGGTGTTCAAAATCATGAATGGCTTTGATAGAGTAAATCAGGAAAAACTGTTTCCAGTGGCAGAAGGGTCAGTAACCAGAGGAGACAGATTTAAGGTGATGGACAAAAGAACCAGAAACAACATGAAGAAACATTTTTTTACACAGCGAGTTGTTATGAACTGGAATGGACTGCCTGAGAGGGTGGTGGAAGCAGATTTGTAAGTAACTTTCAAAAGAGAATTGGATAAGCAGGACCTTGAGGGTAATAATCACTGGATTATTGTTATGTAGCGGGTGGTGGTTTGTGTCAGCTTCACCTCTGACTTCTGAGCGGTTCGAATCGCTCCCACTCCCTTGGTTCTAGACCTTGGACTTATTTGGGGGTTGTGACAAAAAGTGCAGCAGACAACTGGTTTTGATGCAAGAACTTTGATCTTTATTCAAGAAAGTAAAACACAACACAAACACTCTTAACACTCTAAAAGAGGGGAACACTTCGGTACAAGCGAGGGAAATAACATTAGAAGAATACTTCACCCCTTCCAATCCCACTTCACTAGCTAAGTTGGGCTGTGGAGGACCAGGGATAATGCTCACCAAACGAATCCTTGACAGTTGAGCTGGTTCGTGGTTTCGGGATTCGCTGGATTGGATCGGGTGAGTACCCACTTTTCCTCTGTTAGAGATAGGGTTTAGAGTCTTTTTTAAAAAAAAGTTTCGTAAGGCCCTTGTTGCCGCGAGGTGTCTGATGGTCACTGGGGCTGTTGCTCTGGTTTCTTCTTGTGGGTTGGCCTGCTTCTAGAGCTGCTGGCCTTCTCGGTTGAATTTCTTTCTGTTGCCCCCTCGCCTTGTTGAACGGTCTGGTTCCGAGCTGTCGACCTCCTGGCTGGACATGTAACTGCTTGTTCCTTGAACTACTTGTTCCTTGCTACCTGCTGCTTGTCTGTGTGACTCCTGTCCTGCTTGTTGCTTGAACTTGAGAAAAGCAGGCCTTCAATTATGCTAATTGAAGCCTCCTTTGTTGCGCGCCAAATCAAATCCCGGTCATTGTAAGATTTTGGAGGGCTCGTCAACAGTAACTGGTTTGTAAATGTGTGAAGTGGTTTCAGGATAGCTCCATCCTGTCGATCTGCTGTTTAATTGGAGTTTGAATTGTCCTCATGTTTTGGGTTTCTTGACTGCGCCTAGGACTTCTATAGAGTATTTTGAATAGTGGGGTAACATTAGCTACCCTCCAATCCATGGGTACTGTTCCAGATTCCATCGAATGTTGGAAGATGATCAGCAATGCATCTACTATTTCTAGGGCCACTTCCTTAAGTACCCTAGGATGTAGATTATCAGGCCCTGGGGATTTATCGGCCTTCAATCCCGTCAATTTCCCTAACACCATTTCCCTGCAAATACTGATTTCTTTCAGTTCCTCCCTTTCATCAGACCCTATGTTCTCCAACATCTCTGGGAGGTTATTTGTGTCCTCCTTTGTGAAGACAGAACCAAAATATGCATTTAATTGGTCTGCCATTTCTTTGTTCCCCATTATAACTTCCCCCGCTTCTGACTGCAAGGGACCTACACTTGATTTCACTAATCTTTTTCTTTTCACATATCTATAAAAGCTCTTAGTCAGTTTTTATGTTCCCTGCAAGCTTACTTTCATATTCTATTTTACCCTTCTTAATTAATCCCTTTGTCCTCTTTTGTTGAATCCTAAACTGCTCCCAATCCTCAGGGTTACCGCTTTTTCTGGCCAATTTATATGCCCTCTCCTTGGATCTTATGCTATCCCTAATTTCCCTTGTTAGCCACGGTTGAGTCACCCTTTTTGTTTTATTCTTATGCCACACTGGGATGAACAAATTCTGTAGTTCATCCATGCAGTCTTTGAATGTTTGTCATTGCCTATCCACAGTCAACCCTTTGAGTGACATTCCCCAATCAATCTTACCCAATTCGCGCCTCATACCATCGTAGTTTCCTTTATTTAAATTCAGGACCCTAGTCTGTGATTCAACTACTTCACTCTCCATCCTAATGAAGAATTCTATCATATTATGATCACTCTGACCCAAGGGGCCTCGTACAACAAGATTGCTAATTAATCCTTTCTCGTTACATAATACCCAGTCTAAGATGGTCTTAAATTCCTTGTTTTAGGCCCAAATGCACTTCACCACCCTGTAATAGTTAGAAAAGAGTCCAAAGTCTTTTTTCCTTAGGGTTTGTCTTCGAGTTTTGGGGGATCTGTGAATTTTGAGAATCTTACATTCCCCCCTCTGATACTTTACCCGCTAGAGTATCATACTGGGTGAGCAAAATTCTTGATCCTTGAGAGCCAACCTTCCCCTGTAGTTTACCTATCTAAGACCCAAAACACACATTTCCTTTCAGGTGTAGTGTTCAGATGCAGACACAGGTAAGAATCCAGTTACATTCATATCCAAGCATGGAGGGGTTCCAACACCCCTGCACCACTTGGAAGACACTGTACATACATAGTAAAAATAATACACGATCACAAACTTTATTCATTTTAATAAAAACAAATTAAGGCTCGCCCTAAACCTGGCCAGAGGCTTTATTGTAATGCTATTCCCATGCTTTTTCATGTCGGGATCGGCATGCCGATTTCCTCTCTGTAGGGACACACAAAACAGATAGCCATGTCCCGAGAAGGTTCTCTGGCTTGACAGGTGATCGAGTCTCGAAAAATTTAAACTTACTTAAGTAAAAATAATTCACTAAAACTAAAACTATCAAAACCGTAAAACACACCTAAATACATTAAACTCTGTACATACGCCGCCCGTCTCCGGACGGCCCGGCTAAACCCTGTATGGCCTCTGCCTTGGGCAGCTTCTGAGCAGCCTGTATGCCTGGGCGTAAGGTGGCCTGTACCGCAGGACCCTGAGAGTCCTTCTTAAAACAACTGAGGGTTTCCCTGAATCCCTGATAATCCGGGGAGTGTCCCCTCCTGTGCTACAACACACTGCCCCCACCGCTGCAGCCTGTGAGTCTGCCACAGCTGCTGGCTGGGGATTTCTAACTTTGGGGCGGTCCACCTTTGCTGACTGTTCCCTTTTCTCGGGTTTAAACAGCTTACCCTGGTCAATCTCCCACTCGTGGGTTCTCTGGGGTTCTAACAGCAGGCGATTTTCTGGTGCTGGCTCCCCAGGTTACTGGCTACTTGCCAGTGAATCTGTTTTAAAATCTCATCCGCTGCCCTGAACGGACCTTCTATGGACTCCCCATTCTCTCTCTTTACCAGGATGGCCTTAAGGACAGGATCCTAGGCTTGGACCTGCTTTAAGTCCGGGGGCAAAGCTACCCCGCTGTGTGCCTCCCTTGTCCCGGATTGCGGCTACCGGACCTGCTTTAAAGGGATCCCGGAACTCTCCTTCCCTGGCCCCCTGCTTGGCCAACTTGTTGGCCTTTTGGATACCCTCCCACGTGGTATGGAGGGATCCTAAATCTATGTCCAAAGGTTTGGACATTGCCCCAGCCTGCTCGTTCCCTGTGAACCCCATTAGGCTAAATGGGACCTGGTTAGACCTGGGTGAATTGGTCGGGTCTTCCGAATGGACCACCATGCTGGAAGCTCCGGTGTCCACCAAATATCTCCCCTGCACCGTCTCCACCCCCATCTTACCATCGTATTCCAGGGAACACAGGTAGACAGGCTGCGCTGGTTCTAGTCATAAGTCTGTGTTAGGGGGGGCAGATGGGGTTAGAGCACCAGTGGCGGTGGCTACTCTCCCTGGGCCGTTTACTAGAGCTCGGATCGCAGCCATGACCGAGTCTAACGTGGGGGAAGAGGTTGGCGCTTCGGTGCTTGGGGCAGGAGCTGGGGAGTTCTTCCCTACGTTATCCTTCCACGGATTCCTACAGTCCTTCCTCCAATGCCCATTCTTCCCACACCCGAAGCAGTTACGCTTTGTGTCGGAAGGGTTACCCCCTTCCTGGTGCCACTTTTTCTTTTTACTAGGCTTTATTTCGTGTACCTTTCCCTTAGGTGGGTGCTCTTATGTCCGTCTACCGTTCCGGTAAGCCAGGGTCAGTTGTCTGACCACTGTCTCCTCGGTGACCCGGGGGTCTTTCAGGTCAAACCACAGCTCAGCCTTGGCTCTGATCCGTGGCAAGCTGTTTGCCACCAGACTTCGGAACCAGTGGGCCAGCTCATCCTGATTCAGGTGAGCCCGGTCGAGAACCCCATTACAGGCACTCCTGTACACAGGCCACAGTCGGTCTGCGAAAGCCTATGGGGTCTCCCCTACTAGCTGTGTTGTCTTCTCCACTCGGGAGAAGGGACTACCATCGTTCATTCCCATGGCCTCCAGAACTCCCTCTCGGATAGCAACGTATCCACCCTGCCCTCTTTTACTCTCTGCGGAGAGGGACTGGTAGATTTTGCTATCTAGGGAGAACAGGAACATTTTTGCCATCTCGGCATCATCGCAGTCGTTGATGCCCGCTGCCTGTTCCACTTCCATGAAGTGGACTGAGGGGTCCCCTTCTTGAGTGAGCTTACTCACGTGGCTTACCATATCCCTAAGCTGTTGGGTGCCGTGGGGAGCCATGAATTGGCTTTTGAGGGGTCCTTGACCCCCACCACCGCCGGGCAGGCCAAACTTTTGCTGCCGGACCGGGCACATCGGCCCCGGCTCCGACCTTTCCTGCATTGGTTCGCCCACCCCTCCCTGCAGCCAAACCGAGTTAAAACCCGGCGCCACAGGCGGTGGTGGTGTGCACTCCCTGCCAGCCTCACAAATCGCCCGTCCCTCCTGCTGCCAAACCGGGTCGTTCCCCGGCGCCACAGGTGGCGTCCGAACAGTTTCCCCTTGCACTTCCAGGTCCACCCGGGCCGCACCCGGGCTTATTAGGCATACCATGCCTTTCGCCCTGGACAGAGCAAGGTTCAAACTCTCAATTTGTTTCTGGCAGGGGCCGTGCTCTCCCGCCTCATACACCATAGTGCTTGCTATCTTGTGAGCTGCCTGGACGTCTCTCAACCTCTCCTCCTGCTCTCTTACTTGCTTGGCAAGACGGGTGTTCTCTTCCCGCAACACCAGTTCACTGGTTTTAGCTTCGGTGACCTGACACTGAAAATATTCCTGCCTGTTCCTATGTGTTTCCACTAGCTGCATCTTTTCCTGATTTCGGGTGGTTAATTCTGCTAATAATGCCTCCCCTGCTAGAGCTCTTGCGTGAGACATTTGAGCTGATTCCCGCAGCTCTGCTTTAAGTGCCTCAACACGTTTGTCTAACAGCTGGCTCTGTCGCAGGGAGCATACCAACCAGATGGCTTTCTCCACAGATTTCTTGTGGTCCTTGCTCTCAGTCCATTTAGCTGCAGCGTCTATTGGACGCTCAGCGCGCAACAGACTGAGCACCCACTTCTTAGTTATATTCACTTTCTTGAACACATGAGAGGAAATCCTCTCTTCCATCTTAGTTTCTTCCTCAAAAACAGTGTCCACTGCATCACATCCCTTTTGCCAAGCTCCTGCCACGGTCGCCATTATGTAGGGGGTGGTGGTTCGTATCAGCTTCACCTCTGACTTCTGAGCGGTTCGAATCGCTCCCACTCCCTTGGTTCTAGACCTTGGACTTATTTGGGGGTTGTGACAAAAAGTGCAGCAGACAACTGGTTTTGATGCAAGAACTTTAATCTTTATTCAAGAAAAGTAAAACACAACACAAACACTCTTAACACTCTAAAAGTGGGGAACATTTCGGTACAAGCGAGGGAAATAACATTAGAAGAATACTTCACCCCTCCCAATCCCACTTCACTAGTTAGGTTGGACTCCAGAGAACCAGGGATAATGCTCACCAAACGAATCCTTGACAGTTGAGCTGGTTCGCGGTTTCGGGGTTCGCTGGACTACCCACTTTTCCTTGGTTAGAGTTAGGGTTTAGAGTCTTTTTAAGTAAAAGGTTTCGTAAGGCCCTTGTTGCCTCGAGGTGTCCGATGGTCACTGAGGCGGTTGCTCTGGTCTCTTCTTGCGTGTCGGCCTGCTTCTGGAGCTGTTGGCCTTCTTTGTTGAACTTCTTTCTGTTGCCCCCTCGCCTTGTTGAACTGTCTTCCTCAGAGCTGTGGAACTGCCTTCTTGCAGAACTGTGGAACTGCCTTCTGCCGGACTGCTTGCTGAACTCCCTGCTGCTTGCTGTAACTGCTGTCCTGTCTGTGTGACTGCTGTGCTTCTGCTGTCCTGCTTTTTGCTTGAACTTGAGAAAAGCAGGCCTTCAATTATACTAATTGAAGCCTCCTTTGTTGCGCACCAAATCAGATCCCGGTCATTGTAAGATTTTGGAGGGCACGTCAACAGTAACTGGTTTGTAAATGTGTGAAGTGGTTTCGGGATGGCCCCCATCCTGTCGATTTGCCACTTAATCGGAGTTTGATTGTTCTTATGTTTTGGGTTTTCTTGGCTGGGCCTATGATTTCTATCGAGTAATCCGAAGTAATCTGTTTTATGCATGTCTTAATGGGCTCTGTAAATGGGGTGGAGACTGGTTTTCCTCGGGTTTATTTTTAGGATGCTAGTGTCTGATAGGGGCCGATTTACACTCCCAGCGAAGTCATGCGGTTCCCCAGACAGTTCCCATTAGCTCCAATACACAAACTGTTTTTACAGAGGTTGATCTCGGTTTTTGCTCAAAAGTTCTTCGGTTAGGCCCAATGCACTTCACCACCCTGAAATAGTTAGAAAAAGAGTCCAAAGTCTTTTTCCTTAGGGTTTGTCTTCGAGTTTTGGGGGATCTGTGAATTTTGAGAATCTTACACCGAGCCACGTGCAAATTGGCATAGAAGCAGACAGATCAGGAGAATTAACACGTGGATAAAGGGCAGGTGTGGGAAACAGGGGTTCCTTTTCATGGGACACTGGCACCAGTTCTGGGACAGGAAGGAGCTGTACCGATGGGACAGACTCCACCTGAACTGGGATGGGACCCGTGTCCTAGCGGAAAGTGTAAATAGGGAGGTGGCAAAGGCTTTAAACTAGTAAGAAGGGGGGAGGGATCTACAAGAAACATAACCAGCCTAAATATAAACAAAACAGGAAAAGAGAGCATAGGAAAGAATAAAGTAAGGGAGGGCATTGACGACAAGGGAGAAAATTGAGTTATAGAACAGGAGTCTAAAAAGATGGTTAAACATAAAGTGAGAGGAAATCCTATTAAAAATGAGTTAAACTGTCTGTACAGCAATGCACACAGTGCCCATAATAAAACACGGGAGCTGGAGGCAATCATGCGTTGCGAGGAACCAGACATAGTAGGGATTACTGAGACATGGCTACAGAAAAATCAGGACTGGGAATTAAACATTGCAGGGTATAACATATTTAGAAAAGATAGAGAGGGAAAAAGGGGAGGTGGAGTAGCTGCACTTATTAGGGATAACATAATGGCAGTAGTTGAAAGTGATGCAGCTATCAGCAAGACAAAAATAGAATCCATATGGATAGAGATAAAAGATAATAAAGGATCAATCACACTAATAGGCGTAGTCTACCGACCACCTAATAGTGGAAGGGAGGTGGAGGAAGAAATATACGGACAAATTAGAGAAATTAGTTAAAAACGTAGAATTATAATCATGGGGGATTTCAACTACCCTGATATTAATTGGACAGAAGAGGTAGGTAAAGGGGATAAGGGAATGGAGTTCCTACAATGTGTACAGGACTCCTTTCTAACCCAATATGTAAAAAGCCCAACAAGGGAGGATTCGCTATTGGATCTAGTAATGGAGAATGAGCCAGAGCAGATAAGAGAAGTAAAAGTAGGGGAACATCTAGGGAATAGTGACCATAATATAATACGCTTTAAGATGATAATAGAGAAGGACATAAGTATGACAAAAAACAGGTTAATAGATTGGAGAAAAGCTGATTTTGAGGGACTGAGAATAGAACTTGGGAAGGTAAAATGGGCAACAATATTGGCAAACAATGATGTAGAACAACAATGGGAAACATTTAAAACGGTGTTCAACAGAGTGCAGGAAAAATATATTCTGCGAAAAGGAAAGAACATACTAAACACTAATGAGTCTCCATGGATGAATAAAGACATAAGGGAACAATTGAGGGTAAGGACAGAGGCATACATTAAGTACATAGACAGCAAGGGAGTGCATGATAAGGGAGAATACGAAGGGATTAGGAGAGACGTCAAAAAAACAATTAGAAAAGCAAAGAGGAACTATGAAATTAAATTATCAAGGAACATAAAACAAAATAGTAATATTTTTTACTGGCATATCAATAAAAAAGGACGGTTGGGATGGGAATATGGCCATTAAGGGATAGACAGGACAATACCACAGGTAACGATAGAGAGATGGCAGAAATATTAAATCATTATTTTGCTTCGGTATTTACCAGGGAGATAGAACAGGTGGACATGATATGGATGATGAGATGCATAATGAGGGAAAGGTAGCACAGTGGTATTGTCACTGGGTTAGTAATCGTAGGGGCCTGGACTAATGATCCATGCGACGTGAATTCAAATCCCACCACGGCAGCTGGGGGCATTTAAATTCAGTTAATTAAATAAATCTGGAATAAAAAAGTAGTATCAGTAATAGTGACCATGAATTGTCTAGTCTGTGGGACAGCTCTCCCAATTTTGGATTGTCGTAAATACCCATCTGGTTCACTAATGTCCTTTAGGGAAGGAAATCTACTGTCCTTACCCGGTCTGGCCTATACATGACTTCAGACCCACAGTGATGTGGTTGACTCTTAACTGCCCTCTGAAATGGCCTAGCAAGCCCCTCAGTTGTAACAAACTGCGACGAATCACAAAACACAATAATAAGAATGAAACCGGATGGATCACCCGGCATTGACCTCGGCACCGTCTACAGACACGGCAACGGCACACCCAGCCCAGTCGACCCTGCAAAGTCCTCCTCATGAACATCTGGGGACTTGTGCCAAAATTGGGAGAGCTGTCCCACAGACTAGTCAAGCAAAATAGCCTGACATAGTCATACCCACAGAATCATACCTTTACAGCCAATGTCCCAAACTCCTTGATCACCATCCCTGGGTATGTCCTGTCCCACCAGGGGTGGCAACACAGTGGTATACAGTTGGGAAGGAGTGGCCCTGGGAGTCCTCAACATTGTCTCATGGCTCATGGGCAAGGAAACCTCCTGCTGATTACCACCTACCACCCTCCCTCAGCTGATGAATTAGTACTCCTCCATGTTAAAGAAGCATTGAGAGTAGCAAGGGCACAGAATGTACTCTGGGTGGGGGACTTCAATGTCCTTCACCAAGAGTGGCTCAGTAGCACCACTACGAACAGAGCTGGCCGAGTACTGAAAGATATAGCTGCCAGTCTGGGCCTGCGACAGGTGGTGAGGGAAAAACCTATTTGACCTCGTCCTCACCAATCTACCTGTCGCAGATGCATCTGTCCATGACAGCATTGGTAGCAGTGATCACGGCACAGTCATTGTGGAGACGAAGTCCCGTCTTCACATGGAGGACACATTCCATCGTGTTGTGTGGCACTACCACCGTGCTAAATGGGATAGATTCAGAACAGATCTAGCAGCTCAAAACTGGGCATCCATGAGGCGCTGTGGGCCATCAGCAGCAGCAGAATTTTATTCCACCACAATCTGTAACCTCATGGCCCGGCATATCCCTCACTCTGCCATTACTATCAAGCCAGGGGACCAACCCTGGTTCAATAAAGAGTGTAGAAGAGCATGCCAGGAGCAGCACCAGGCATACCTAAAAATGAGGTGCCAACCTGGGAAGCTGCAACACAGGACTACATGCATGCTAAAAAGCGGAAGCAGCATGCTATAGACAGGGCTAAACGATCCCACAATCAACGGATCAGATCAAAGCTCTGCAGTCCTGCCACATCCAGTCGTGAATGGTGGTGGACCATTAAACAACTAACGGGAGGAGGAGGCTCCATCAATATCCCCATCCTCAATGATGGTGGAGCCCAGCACGTAAGTGCAAAAGACAAGGCTGAAGCGCTTGCAACCATCTTCAGCTAGAAGTGCCGAGTGGATGATCCATATCGGCCTACTCCTGAGGTCCCCACCATCACAGAAGCCAGTCTTCAGCCAATTCGATTCACTCCACGTGATATCAAGAAACGGCTGAGCGCATTGGATACAGCAAAGGCTATGGGCCCCGACAACATCCCGGCTATCGTGCTGAAGACTTGTGCTCCAGAACCAAGCTGTTGTTGAGGCTGCCGCGAAACACGAATGGAGGCTGAATCCATATGTGGAAAACAAGAAACTTTTATTCACTGCATGGCACACAAAAAGGCTGAGGAAGCTGCTCCCAGAATTCTCTGGAAAAACTCCCAGAATTCTCTGGGTAAAACCTGAGGCCCCGCCCCCTTCTGCCTTAAAGGTAAGGTGCCTTAAAGGGGAAGGTGCTGGAAATTTGTCCAGAGACGGAAGAGTGGATTATGCCCATTTTAGGTGGCGATCCGCCACACAGCTCCCCCCAGAATCCGCTTAGGAGGTGTGGACGAGACGGTGCGGCGGTCTGATGGGCCGGCCGGAGCGGCTCTTGTAGGACGCCGGTGGATGTGGAACGGCCGGGCGTGGAGCAGCCGGGTGAACTGGCTTGAGGGCAGGTCGGCCGCGTGGAGGTGGACGAGCTACAGGGACCTGCTCCCCGGGCTCCGAGTGTGCTGGCTTGAGTCGGACAACCGACACTTTTTCGGTCCTGTCGCCCACTTGAAGGGTGAAAAATTTGTCCCCAGCCTGTAGCACCTTGTAGGGCCCGTCGTACAGGGGTTGAAGGGGTCCGTGGTGGGCGTCATGCCGGACGAAAACAAACCGTGCCTGGTGCAGGCTTAGTGGGACGTGTGAGGTGGATTCGTCGTGTCGGGCAATGGGCACCGGGGCGAACTGCAGCGCCGGTGAGGCGAAGTCGTGGCGTTGCTGGTCGGCTGACCATGGTGTCGTGGCGGTGGGCAGGAACTCGCCGGGTACGCGCAGCGGCTGACCGTACACGAGCTCTGCTGCCGATGCGTGGAGGTCTTCTTTAACCGCGGTGCGCAGGCCGAGGAGGACCCACGGAAGTCGGTCGGTCCAGGCGCCGTCTTGGAGGCTGGCTCGAAGAGATGCCTTCAAGGACCTGTGGAACCGCTCACACAGTCCGTTGGCTTGGGGGTGGTACGCTGTGGTGCGGTGGATGGTCACCCCGAGATTGCGTGCGACGGCGGTCCAGAGTTCAGAGGTAAATTGCGGACCTCTGTCCGACGTCATGTCGGAGGGGATGCCGAACCGTGCGACCCAGGTGCTGACGAAGGCTCTGGCGATGTCGGCGGTGGTGGTAGAGGTCAGTGGAATTGCCTCAGGCCAGCGTGTGGTGCGATCAACGATGGTCAGCAAGTGCGTGTGGCCTTGCGACGGCGGCAGGGGCCCGACGATGTCCACGTGGATGTGGTTGAACCTCCGCGAGGGGACGGTAAACTCCTCGAGGGGTGCTTTCGTGTGTTGCTGTACCTTGGCCCATTGGCAGGATAGGCAAGAGTTGGCCCAAGTACGCACATCCTTGCGAAGGCCGCGCCAGACAAAGCAGTTGGCTACCAATTTGATGGATGCGCGGGCGCCGGGGTGGGAGAGGTTGTGGAGAATGTTGAATACCCGGCGGCGCCAGGACGCTGGGACGACGGGCCGAGGTTGACATAGGGATATGTCGCACTTGACCATGACTGCAGTCGGGCCACAGGCGACGTCGGCCAGGCGTAGCCCTGGTAGGTTGGTGGGTGCGGAGAGAAGATCCGGGTCGGTGATCTGGTCTGCTGCGAGTTGAGCGTAGTCGACTGCTAGGTGTGCGGCATGGATGGCGGGGCGGGAGAGGCAGTCGGCTACCACATTGTCTCGGCCGGAGACGTGTTGGATGTCCGTGGTGAACTCGGACACTGCCGCGAGCTGGCGCTGCTGCCTGGCGGACCAGGGGTCGGTTGTCTTTGCCATTGCGAATGTCAGGGGCTTGTGGTCGACAAACGCAGTGAAGGGGTGGCCCTCAAGCAAAAACCGGAAATGGCGGACCGCCAGGAACAGCGCGAGGAGCTCGCGGTCGAAGGTGCTGTACTTGACCTCCGGGGGGCGTAGTTGGCGGCTGAAGAAGGCAAGTGGTTGCCAGGCGCCGTTGACCCACTGCTCATACACGGCGCCGACCGCGTGGTCGTAGGCGTCCGTGGTGAGCGCTACCCTGGCATTGGGCCGTGGGTGCGCGAGCAGGGTGGTGTTGGCGAGCGCGGTCTTGGTGGAATCGAAGGCGGCGGACGCGTCTGCCGTCCATTCGACCGCCATCTTGCCGCTCCTGCCCCGGAGGGCTTCATACAGGGGCCTCATGAGGGACGCCGCTTTGGGGATGAGGCGGTTATAGAAATTCACCATCCCGAGGAACTCCTGGAGGCCTTTGATGGTGGTGGGGCGGGGAAATTGTTGGACGGCCTGCACATTGGTGGGCAGGGGAATGGCCCCAGCATGGTTGATGTGGTGGCCGAGGAAGTCGATCTTGTCCAGGCCGAACTGGCATTTGGCTGGGCTGAGGATGAGCCCGTGGTCGCTGAGGCGCCCGAACAGGATGCGAAGGTGTTCGAGGTGTTCCTGCTTGGAGGAACTGGTTACCAGGATGTCGTCCAGGTAGACGAACAGGAACTTCAGGTCCCGAAGGACCAAGTCCATGAGCCGTTGGAATGCCTGGGCCGCGTTTTTGAGGCCGAAGGGCATCCGCAGGAACTCGAACAGGCCGAAGGGGGTGATTACGGCCGTCTTGGGGATGTCCGCGGGGTGGACGGGGACTTGGTGGTAGCCGCGCACCAGGTCGACCTTGGAAAAGACTGAGCGGCCGGCCAGTCTAGCCGAGAAGTCCTGAATGTGCGGCACGGGGTACCGATCAGGGGTGGTGGCGTCATTGAGGCGGCGGTAATCCCCACAGGGGCGCCAACCTCTGCCTGGTTTGGGGGCGATGTGGAGTGGGGAGGCCCAGGGACTGTTGGAGCGGCGGATGATGCCGAGCTGTTCCATGGTGGCAAACTCGGTCCGCGCGATCTCCAGTTTGGCTGGGTCCAGCCTGCGGGCGTGGGCGTACACTGGGGGGCCTGTGGTGGGGATGAAGTGTTCCACCCCGTGTTTGACGGCCTCCGTGGAGAAGGTCGGATTGGTAAGGGCCGGGAATTCGGCCAGGAGTGTTGTCCTGAGGTGTGCTTACTTGCCTTCCTCTGGTGGGTTCTGCAGCGTTGTCCAAACCTTGGAAACTGTGGCGCTACTGAGTGATGTGACGAGATAGTCGTACTTCGTCCCATCTGTGGTGATATTTCGCAGCCGGAAGCGAGATTCAGCTTGGAGAAACCAGGCTTCGGGCTGGTTTTCCCAAAATTCCGGTAGTTTCACGGAAACTGCATTCGTGTCCGCCATTGCAGTGCTCGGAATACGTTCTGAGCGTCGGGGTCACCAATGTTGAGGCTGCCGCGAAACACGAATGGAGGCTGGATCCATATGTGGAAAACAAGAAACTTTTATTCACTGCATGGCACACAAAAAGGCTGAGGAAGCTGCTCCCAGAATTCTCTGGAAAATCTCCCAGAATTCTCTGGGTAAAACCTGAGGCCCCGCCCCCTTCTGCCTTAAAGGTAAGGGGGGAAAAATTCAGCTGCTTGCGCCTCCCGTTAGCGCCTTAAGAGGGCGCTAATGGGGCGTAAAGCAGCTAACGCCCGGGCGCAGCGCCGCCCACGCCTCCCGAAAAATTTAGTGGGAGGTTAGCGGCGGCGGCAGCCGGTAGCGCCCTGTGGCGCTGCGCCGCCGGCGATGACGTCATCACCGTGCGCAGCACCCCACTCGCGCCCCGGCCGTGATCTTCAGTCGCGCCCCCTGATTTACCGCCAGACGCTATGTCCGACGGGTTCAGGGAGGCGTACGTGCGGCCGGGGCGGCGATATTTAAAGGGGAGGTGGCAGGCGGCCATTTTTGTTGCTGGCCGCCTGCCAGCACCTGCCCCCGGCCCCCGTGAAGCCCCCCCACCGTGAAGTGCCGGCTGCGCTCCAAGAGCCCGGCACTTCTCTTGAGTGCCGGGCTCTTTTGCCGGCACTCCCGATCCCTGGGGGCCCAGCTGGGCCCCGGTTCGCGCTGCGCAGGGTCCCTCCCCTTTAAGAAGGGGAGGAAGGCCTGCAATACCGCGGCGCGACGTGCCGCAGCGCGTGGCGCTGCGGCACGTAGTGCCAGGATATTTACTCGCAGCGCCCCAAGAGGGATGCGGGGTGCTTCCAGTGGCGCCCCGCTTCCCTCTTGGGGCGCAACCACTGAAGTTCCGGCGCGGGGCCGCTAATTTTTTCGGGGCGCTAAAAGTCGCGCCCCGGCGAGGTTAGCGCCCCAAATGGGGCGCGACTCAATTTTTACCTCAAGGTGCCTTAAAGGGGAAGGTGCTGGAAATTTGTCCACAGACAGAAGAGTGGATTATGCCCGTTTTAGGTGGCGATCCGCCACACTGTTCCAGTACAGCTACAACACTGGCATCTATCCGACAATGTGGAAAACTGCCCAGGTATGTCCTGTCCATAAAAAGCAGGACAAATCCAATCCGGCCAATTACCGCCTTTTAATCTACTCTCAATCATTAGCAAAGTGATGGAAGGTGTCATCAATAGTGCTATCAAGCGGCACTTACTCACCAATAGCCTGCTCACGATGCCCAGTTTGGGTTCCGCCAAGACCACTTGGCTCCCGACCTCATTACAGCCTTGGTCCAAACATGGACAAAGGAGCTGAATTCCAGAGGTGAGGTGAGAGTGACTGCCCTTGACATCAAGGCAGCATTTGACCGAGTGTGGCATCAAGGAGCCCGAGTAAAACTGAAGTCAATGGGAATCCGGGGAAAACTCTCCACTGGCTGGAGTCATACCTAGCACAAAGGAAGATGGTTGTGATGGTTGAAGGTCAATCATCACAGCCCCAGGACATCATGGCAGGAGTTCCGCAGAGCAGTGCCCAAGGCCCAACCATCTTCAGCTGCTTCATCAATGACCTTCCCTCCAACATAAGGTCAGAAATGGGGATGTTCGCTGATGACTGCACAGTGTTCAGCGCCATTCACAACCCCTCAGATAATGAAGCAGTCCATGTCCAGATGCAACAAGACCTGGAAGACTTTCAGGCTTGGGCTAATAAGTGGCAGGTAACATTCGCACCACAGAAGTGCCAGGCAATGACTATCTCCAACAAACGAGAGTCTAACCACCGCCCTTGACATTCAACGGCATTACAATTGCCGAATCCCCCACCATCAAAATCCTGGGGGTCACCATTGACCAGAAACTTAAATGGACCAGCCACATAAATACTGTGGCAACAAGAGCAGGTCAGAGGCTGGGTATTCTGTGGCGAGTGTCTCACCTCCTGACTCCCCAAAACCTTTCCACCATCTACAAGGCACAAGTAAGGAGTGGGATGGAATACTCTCCACTTGCCAGGATGAGTGCAGCTCCAACAACACTCAAGAAGCTCGACACCATTCAGGACAAAGCTGCCTGCTTGATTGGCACCCCATCCACCACCTTAAACATTCACTCCATCCACCACCGGCGTACCGTGGCTGCAGTGTGTACCATCTACAAGATGCACTGCAGCAACTCGCCAAGGCTTCTTCGGCAGCATCTCCCAAACCCGCGACCTCTTCCACCTAGAAGGACAAGGTCAGCAGGCGCATGGGAACACCACCACCTCCAAGTTCCCCTCCAAGTCACACACCATCCTGACTTAGAAGTATATCGCCGATCCATCATCGTCGCTGGGTCAAAATCCTGGAACTCCCTCCCTAACAACACTGTGGGAGCACCTTCACCAGACGGACTGCAGCGGTTCAAGTAGGCGGCTCACCACCACCTTCTCAGGGGCAATTAGGGATGGGCAATAAATGCTGGCCTTGCCAGCGACATCCACATCCCATAAACGAATAAAAATAAAAATGAGTTAAGTGCATTTAAAATTTAAAAAGGGGATATATTAAACAAACTAATCAAACTCAAAGAGGATAAAACCCCTGGTCCGGATGGATTGCATCCACGCATTTTAAAAGAATCTAGGGAAGAGATAGCAGAGGCATTACTATACATATTTAATAATTCGTTAGAAAAAGGTGTAGTGCCAGAGGACTGGCAGATAGCTAACATAATACCGATATTTAAGAAGGGGGATAGAACATGTCCAGGGAATTATAGACCAGTCAGCTTAACATCGGTGGCAGGAAATATAATGGAATCCCTACTAAAGGGGAGAATAGAAGAACATCTAGAAACGAAAAGTATAATTATGAAGCATCAGCATGGATTTCAAAAGGGAAAATCTTGCTTGACCAACCTTATTGAATTTTTTGAAGAGGTAACAGAGAGAGTAGACAATGGTAATGTAGTAGATGTAATTTATTTAAATTTTCAAAAGGCCTTCGATAAGGTACTCCATAATAGACTAATGAACAAGGTCAGAGAATGCAGAGTCAGGGGACAAGTAGCAGATTGGATTGTTAGCTACCTTCAAGACAGAAAGCAGAGAGTGGAAGTAAAGGGTAGCTATTCACAGTGGCAGAAGGTGGGTAGTGGTGTTCCACAGGATCAGCGCTGGGACCACTGCTGTTCACAATTTACATTAACGATTTAGACTTTGGAATCAAAAACACCATTTCTGAATTTGCGGATGATACCAAATTGGGGGGTGGGGGGTGGATAGTCAATACTGAGGAGGACTATATAGTATAGAAACGTTTAAGGGGAGGCTGGACAAGCATATGAGGGAGAAGGGAATAGAGGGTTACGCTGATAGATTTAGATGAGGAAAGACGGGAGGAGGCTCAAGAGGAGCATAAATGCCGGCATGGACTGGTTGGGCTGAATGGCCTGTTTCTGTGCTGTATATCCTATGTAATCCTATGGATAAATTCTTGAAGGGAAAAAAATTACAGGGCTATGGGGAAAGAGCAGGGGGAGTGGGACTAATTGGACAGCTCTACCACACAGGCGGCACAGGCACGATGGGCCGAATGGCCTCCTTCTGTGCTGTATCATTGTATGCTTCTATGATTGTGGGACCTTGGTTACAACAGGTCAGTGAGGAATTTGCTGCAGACATAGGAAACATATGAAAAGAAGGATGAAGAAAAATAAAACTTTCAAGCCTTCCCTAATCCAAACAATAGTGCAATCCAGAACACCATTGACCCAGCCAAGCAATCTCCAGGGAAAAGCAAAAAGACTAAGAGAAAATACCAACGGCCGGTTCGAGAGAAAGTCTGGGGACATTCCTCTGAGATTCCTTAAACAATCAAGCAAGACTGCAAAAGAGAACTTGGTGTCTCATATTTCCTCATAATCCCAGCTAACTAGCAGTTTACCCTTCATAAATGGAAGTGGCCGCCTCGGATCTTGTCAAGTTTCCTTTTAACGGACTGTAGTGACTCTTTATCCATTCCGTGTTTCTCCAAAGAAAATAAGCCCTGATTCTTTGAGACTATTCTCATCAGCAAATGCCCTAAAGCCAGCTATTATCCTGGTTGCCCTCCTCTGCACCTCCTTCAGAGAACATGATATCCTACACAGTGTGTAGCAACCAAAACTGGGGTCAATTCCTAAGTGCAGATGTACCGGAGCCTTATGTAGCCTAAATATAATGCTCTTTGCTTTGTATTTGATGGCGCTAGCAATACTGCTTATTTGCTTTCCCTTGCACTGCTTGCAAACCCGAAATGAGTGATCAACTGCGATTCCCCCCCACCCAGCTCTCCTTCCTGATCCGTTCCCTTTAACGGGTCCCCCTATATAAACACACCTGGAGATCCTCAACCCCAAATGCCTGACACTACATTGTCCAAATCAAAGAACATCTGTCACCCGAAGGCCTATTTCCGTAACTGGCCTAAATTAGCCTCCGATCGGTTGATTTGGTTTCAATTGAATTGCTACCATCTGTGAACAATTTTGCATCATCAGCAGACTTAAGAATGATTCCATCAATGCCTCCATCTGGATCATTGATGGACAGCGACAGCCCCTTGTGGACCTTGACTAGTGACGAGGGCCCATTAGCATCTATTCCTATTAATAACAACTGTCTGTTTATGAGATTTATGAGCTCTGTGTGCAATGGAATGACTGCCCTATATTCGCATAATATTACATTTTTCCCAGTAGCCACCCATGCTGTATTGTTATGGAAATAAAGAAAAAGGAAGACTTGCATTTCTATAGCGCCTTTCATGACCTCAGGATGCCCCAAAGCGCTTTACAGCCAATGAAGTACTTTTTGAAGTGTACTCACTGTTGTAATGTAGGAAATCCGGCAGACAATTTGCGCACAGCAAGCTCCCACAAACAGCAATGTGATAATGACCCAGATAATCTGTTTCTGTTATGTTGGTTGAGGGATAAATATTGGCCAGGACACCGGGGAGAGCTCCCCTGCTCTTCTTCGAAATACTGCCACGGGATCTTTTACGCCCACCCGAGGTGGGTTTAACGTCTCATCCGAAAGACGGCACCTCCAACAGTGCAGCGCTCCCTCAGAACTGCTCTGGAGTGTCGGCCTAGCTTTATGTGCTCAAATTCCTGGAGTGGGACTTGAACCCCGCAAACAATGACTCAGAGGTGAGAGTGCTGCCCACTGAGCCACGGCTCACTGTGTACAAGGTCAGGACTAGCATTATCCACCGTTCTGGGAACTACCTGAAGAAACTCAGTCAGGTTAGTTTCCTAAAGCCATAATAACTACCAAAGCCTCAAGATGATCATAAACCTCATCCTGTAGAATGCTTTCTAACAAGTTTGCTGCAACTCACAGATGTATCGTTACCAGAGTCCAATTTCTTCCCCTTCTTAAATAATGGGACCACACAAGACTTTATCACATTTACAAAGTGCTTGGAAATGCACTTGAAGTACTGTAACCTACAAGGCTACGGACCAAGAGCTGGAAAGTGTGATTAGGCTGGATAGATCTTTTTCGGTTGGCACAGACATGATGGGCCGAATGATTCTATTTCTAAGACTTCCTTCAAACAAAGGAATTAATCCACATCTCAATAAACTACCAAATATATGGCATCGTGTTCATACGTCATGAATACAGCATGGACGGCTATTGGGAAAAAAATAAATATCATGGGAATATAAGGCAGTCATGACATTGTACACAGTAATAGTCATGGGGCTAAAAATTCAGTCGCGCCCCGTTTGGGGCGCACATATCGTCCGGGCGCAAAAATTAGCGCCTGGCGCTAATTATCGGCACTGACTGGAAACTTCACTTTTAACACCCCTGGAGGTGATTGGAGCGCTAAATCAGGCACTGCACACCTGTCTTAAGGCGCAAAGGCCGAGGAGTGAGGCGCTAACTCAGAGCGCGAGCGCAGCGCAGGTGCTGCCAGTTAGCGAGGGAACACAGACACACTGGCGCCGGCCAGTTCTTAAAGGGGGGGGGGCGATCTTGCTCCCCAGCCACACCCTGCTCATTGCAGCCTTGAATCTCGGCCTGGAGAGACCTGTGAATCCATTTTCCTGCCAAGGATGGAGAGGGTGAGAGAACGAGCTCAGCGCTTCACCGAGCGGGCCTTGGATGCTCTGGTTGGCGCGGTGGAGCGCCGAAGAGCAATACTGTACCCAGAGAGTGGCAGGAGGCCTTTGCCGCGCGACTACAGAAGAGTGTGGAGGGAGGTGGCTCAGCGTGTCTCCTCCAGGAGCATGGTGCCCAGGACCCATGTCCAATGCCGGAAAAAGTTCAATGACCTCACTCGGGTCGTCAGGGTGAGTGGCTTTTTTGCAATACCTCTCCATCCCTCCATCTCAACCTCACTCTATGGCCAGAGGGTCTTAAAACCACAATTAACAACACTCATCCAACACCTATGGCCCTTTCATGAAGCACACACACACATTCCATACTTTGCATACAGTAAGGGCTATTCACCTATGGGAGGCACATCAGGCAAGACCATGGCTGTATACAGTAAGGGCTAGTCACCTATGGGAGGCACATCAGGCAAGACCATGTCTGTATACAGTAAGGGCTATTCACCTATGGGAGGCACATCAGGCAAGACCATGGCTGTATACAGTAAGGGCTATTCACCTATGGGAGGCACATCAGGCAAGACCATGGCTGTATATTTACTCAGACGCCGTCCTTTTTCTTGCAGGCCAAGCTGGCGCATAATAGGAGACAGCAGCAACGGACGGGTGGAGGGCGGCCTCAGCTGCAACCCCTCAGCGATCTGGAGGAGCACGTCCACAGGATTGTGGCAAGCCGGGTGATCGGTCCCGTCGCCACTGGAGACGCCGACCCCGTTCTGGACAGCAATGGTAAGGTCATCACCTTTTTGTCCTCTGTTCTTCCACTTGTCCCTCACAACACCAGCCTTTGACACTTTCAATCCAACTTACTAACTCGCTGCACTTTTTCCTCCCTTACTGCCACCCTGTCCTCACGCTAAAGCCACTCTTGTACCTCCCTGCTTTCAGATGGTGATTCACCAGCTGAGGAGACGGGCCCTGAAGCTGCCAGTGGGAGTGAAGCTGCAGCCGAGGAGGAAGAGGAAGCCGGAGCATCAGTGCCACCCTCTCCCGAGGAAGCCCATGCCGACACTGGGAACACGCCTTCCCTGGAGGGGAGCAGGGGGGAAGGGTCTGGTGAGGGTGAAGCTCCAGGACCCAGCGGGCTGCAGCAACGCGATGGGGGTAGGGAAGCTCGGGGGCCTTCTCCCCGGAGGGAGAGTATGCCAGCGAGTCCTGCTGCACTGGACGCAGAGGAGGAGCGGCTGATCGCGGAAATGAACACCCAGGCGGTGGGCATGCACACTGAGCTCATGGCTGCAGTGGGTAGGGTGCCTGAATGCATTGAAGCACTGGCAAGGAGTGTGGAGCACTTCGCTGCAGCGCAGGCGGATGCGACACTGAAGCTCAGTGCTGCAATTCAATCTCAGACTGCTCTCATGCAGACTCAGATTGAGGCCACGCGAGTACTGTCTGCTGCCATCCTCGCTGGTTCGTTCACATTTCCCCGGGGCTCTCACCGCGCCGCAGCAGGCCAGCAATCTGTGCTCCAGCAGATTACTCCGGATGCTGAGGTGCTGCCCCGTGGGAGTGCCAGTGTGCCGGTCGAGCAGGGAGTTGCTGTCCTCGCTCAAGATGACAGCATTCCTGCTGCCACCACTGTCACTTCTCCACTGCAGTTGCCACCGCCTGTAGGACAGACTGCTGCCGCCCATGCAGAGTTGGTGCTGTCTGCAGCCGGGCCCTCCAGGCCCAGAGCTGGTCGAGGCCGTCCCTCAAGGGCATCTGCATTGTCAGGGCCTGACAGTCAGCAGCCTTCCACCAGCCTTGCTGCAGCCACTGAGGTCCCATTGCGGAGGAGCAGTAGGGTAAGAAGGGGGGAAGGGCGCACGGGAAGGAGTTCACCCTCGATGTAGGAGGTGTGACAAAATGCTGGTCATTTTTTTATTAAAGGCCGAGGTTCGTGTTCAAACTTTTGTTGAGTGTTTTGCACATGATCTCCAGGTTGTGAGAACCAGTTATGGTAATGACTGTTTTTTTGTGTTTATTTGTATGAGTTTGTCATGAAGAAATGACACACACAGAGTTTGTAAAATAAATAAGTTTTGGCACTCAAAATATACATGTTTGGTGTTTGGAATCAGTGGTGCCTTGGCCGGCTTAGGGGTTGCGTGTTGGGTTCATTCATGCTGTTCTCAATGGCAGAAGCCATTTCCACAGCAGGGGCCTAGAAGCGGCTTGCTATCAGCCGCTGATGGACGGCCCTTGCAGTTTCACCATTGTGGGCCGCCCTCACGCCTTGGTGCTGCTGCTGATCATCCTCCTCCTCCTCTTCCTCCTCTTCCTCCTCCTCCTCTGGTTGTGCTCCAAGGCCTGGTGGCATTGGCTGGGTCCTGAGGATTGCCATGTTATGCAGCATGCAGCATACAACTACGATGCTGGAAACTCGCTCAGGCGAGTACTGCAGGGCTCCTCCAGAATGGTCGAGACAGCGGAACCGTTGCTTGAGCACGCCGATTGTGTGCTCCACGATGTTCCTGGTAGCTTGATGGCTCTCGTTGTACCGCAGCTCAGCAGGGGTGTTGGGCGTACGGAGCGGTGTCATCAGCCAGGTGCACAGTGGAAACCCCTTGTCCCCGAGAAGCCAACCAACTGGCTGATGCGGTGCCTCGAAAAGTTCTGCCACAGTAGTCTGGCGCAGGATGAAAGCATCGTGGCAGCTGCCAGGATACTGGGCATTGACAGCGAGTATCAGCTGTCTGTGGTCACAGACCAACTGAACATTCAAGGAATGGAACCCCTTTCTGTTCCGGAAATCCTCGGCATTCTCATGCGGAGCACGCAAAGCCACATGCGTGCAGTCAATGGCGCCCTGCACCATGGGGAAGCCCGCTATCCTCGCAAAGCCCAGAGCGCGTTCTTGCTGCTTGTCTGGGGTCATGGGGAAAGAGATGAACTCTCGTCTCCTTTTAAAGAGGGCATTTGTGACCTTCCTGATGCAGCAGTGCACCGCGAACTGGGAGATATTGGCGATGTCCCCAACAGCAGATTGAAATGAGCCAGTAGCATAAAAGTTCAGAGCCACTGTGACCTTCACTGCCACCGACAGAGATGTCCTGGACCTCAGCTGAGGCTGCAGATCTGGCTGCAGCAGGTGGCAGACCTCAGTGACCACCTCCTTGCTGAAGCGCAGCCTTCGCAGACACTGCTCCTCAGACATATGAATGTAGGAGAGCTGTTCAAGATATACCCTGGGAGGGTAAGCTCTCCTGTACAGACGCCTGTTGGCCCTCCTCCGTCTGGCCATCATTGCCACTCTCTCTCTGCGTCTCTGTGTCCTCCGATTCAGCTGGCGCAGGACGACGCCCCCCATCAGTGCAGCCCCCATATCTCTAAGCAAGCAAAGTTATGAAGGCCAGAAACCAAAGTACCAGCGAAGTTAGGATGAGTAGCCAAAACTACCTGACACAGCGTTGACTCAATGCAGAAGTCTCTCTTTCTCTCTCTCCGAATCTCTCTCTCTCTCTCAGAACGAGTGGTGCAAAAATGTCCACCACAGAGAAAGACAGGAAGAGGCCCCCTTTAAATAGCGCCCCCCCCAGCCCCACAGCGAATGATAGCGTTCCACTCTACCGGTCGTTGTATGCGCCAGGCGGTAACGATGGGGGCGCCACTGAAATTCTGCTCCGGGGCGCCACAAGGGCGTTGCACTCTCGTATGACGTCACAATCTGCGTGCGCAAGAGATCGCGGCGATAAAGTTTAGCGCCGCCGCTAAATGTCTAGTTAAGTTCCCGAGCGGCGCAAACGTCGCTGCGCCCGGGCGCTAGCTGCTTTGCGCCACATTAGCGCCCTCTTAAGGCGCTAACGGGAGGCGCAACCAACTGAATTTTTCCCCCATAGAGTCATAACGGCACAGAAGGAGGCCATTCGGCCCATCGAGTCCGTGCTGGCTCTCTGTAGAGCAATCCAGTCAGTCCCATTCCCCCGCTCTATCCCCGTAGCCCTGCAAGTTTATTTCCCTCAAGTGCCTATCCAGTCTCCCCTTGAAAACATTGAGTGTCTCCGCTTCCACCGCTTCTGTCGGCAGCGAGTTCCAGGTCCTCACCACTCACTGCGTAAAAAAGTTTTTCCTCACATCTCCTCTGTATCTCTTGCCCAAAACCTTAAATCTGTGTCCCCTAGTCCTTGTACCATCAAACTAGTGGGAACAGCCTTTCCCTGTCTAGCCTATCCAAACCCGCCATAATCTTCTACACCTCTATCAAATCACCCCCCAACCTCCTTTGCTCTAATGAAAACAAATCCAGCTTCTCCAACCTGTCCTTATAGCTAAGATTCCCCTATCCCTGGAACCATTCTGGTAAATCTCCTCTGCACCTTCTCAAGGGCCTTCACATCCTTCCTAAAGTGTGGTGACCAGAACTGGCCGCAATACTCCAGTTGTGGCCTAACCAGCACTTTATAAAGGTTCAGCATAACTTCTCTACTTTTGTACTCAATGCCTCTATTTATTAAGCCTAAGATCTCATATGCTTTGCTAACCACTCTCTCAATATGTCCTGCCACCTTCAGGGATCTATGCACATTAACTCCCAGGTCCCTCTGTCCCAGAGGGTTGTTATTAATAGGAATCGATCCTAATGGGCCTGGAACAGCAATGATTGTGTGTTCGACCTTACAAAGCCTGAATGAGCTCCCCCCATTAAGTTGAACAGATCGTAGTCTGCTTCAGACTAATAGAGCTTGATCTTCAGCGTTACTACTTATCCAGCGATGAGGCAACAGTGCTGAGAGCGGACTTTCCGAAAACTCAAAGCCCATGAAATTCAAATAGGAAAAACCGGCATTGAAACAAAGGCCCAGAATTTCATCGTTATCTTCAGCACTTACACCATTATTACAATGAGAATTTGCATTTATATAGCGCCTTTAACGTAATAAAACGCCCCAAGGCATTATCAGGCAAAATCTGACCAAGCCACATAAGGAGATATTAGGACCAAAAGCTTGGTCAAAGAGATAGGGGGAAAAATTCAGTTGCTTTGCGCCTCCTGTTAGTGCCCTAAGAGGGCGCTAATGGGGCACAAAGCAGCTAGCGCCCGGGCGCGACAATGTTAGCGCCGCTCGCGAAATTGGCCAGTCGTTTTGCGGTGGCACTAAACACTACCGCCACGATTTCCTGTGCCCGCAGATCGTGACATCAGTCAAGTGTGCAACGCTCCGGTAGCGTCCCAGACCGGATTTTGAGTCGCGCCCCCTGCCTTAGCGCCTGCCGCTAGGAACGAGAGGTAGAGAGGAACGTTTTCAAGTCGGGAAGGGGCTGGGGGAGCGCTATTTAAAGGCGAGCACTTTCTGCCTTTTCTTGTCAGCAAAATTTTTGGTTTTACCGCTGTCCTAAGGAGTTTTGGCCCTCAGGACCGCGTTTGAGGTTCCTAAGCGCCGAGCTCTTTCCCTGGGCCTATCCATTAGTGTTTCCAACACAATTGCTTTCGAGGTCTCTCCAGGCCGAGATTCAAGGCTGCAATGAGCAGGGTGTGGCTGGCCAGCAAGATGGCCCCTCCCCTTTAAGAACTGGATGGCGCCAGTCTGTCTGGCTTCCATGGTAACTGACATCGCCTGAGCTTCGGTAACGTTCCGAGGTAGCGCCTCGCTCCCTGACGTTTGCGCCTTAAGAGAGGTGTGTAGCGCCTGATTTAACACTCAAATCACCTCCAGAGGCGATAGAGGCGAATTTTGCAGTCGGAGGTGATAATTAGCGCCGGGTGCTAAACTTTGCGCCTGGTCGATATTAGCGCCCCAAAATGGGCGATACCGAATTTTCCCCCCATAGTTTTTAAGCAGCATCTTCAAACAGGTGAGAGAGGCGGAGAGGTTGAAGGGAGCAAAATCCAGAGCTTAGGGCCTTGGCGGGTGAAGGCATGGCCGCCAACGGTGGCATTACTCCGTTATAGTACTAAAAAAGATCGAGGAAATTCGCAGTTAGCGCGTCACACCTCTCACTCAGCATTAATGCACAGTTTTCCCTCATTTTTTTCGGCAGCCTTGACGATCCGTCTGCCCAAACTCTGAGGGTTGCGTTTGTGTAGGAGAGAAACACTGAGGGTTGTGTTTGTGTCGGAGAGAAACACTGAGGGTTGCGTTTGTGTAGGAGAGAAACACTGAGGGTCATGTTTGTGTCGGAGAGAAACACTGAGGGTCATGTTTGTGTAGCAGAGAAACACTGAGGGTTGTGTTTGTGTCGGAGAGAAACACTGAGGGTTGTGTTTGTGTCGGAGAGAAACACTGAGGGTTGTGTTTGTGTCGGAGAAACACTGAGGGTTGTGTTTGTGTCGGAGAGAAACACTGAGGGTTGTGTTTGTGTAGGAGAAACACTGAGGGTTGTGTTTGTGTAGGAGAAACACTGAGGGTTGTGTTTGTGTCGGAGAGAAACACTGAGGGTCATGTTTGTGTCGGAGAGAAACACTGAGGGTCATGTTTGTGTCGGAGAGAAACACTGAGGGTTGCGTTTGTGTAGGAGAGAAACACTGAGGGTTGCGTTTGTGTAGGAGAGAAACACTGAGGGTTGTGTTTGTGTCGGAGAGAAACACTGAGGGTCGTGTTTGTGTCGGAGAGAAACACTGAGGGTCATGTTTGTGTCGGAGAGAAACACTGAGGGTCATGTTTGTGTCGGAGAGAAACACTGAGGGTTGTGTTTGTGTCGGAGAGAAACACTGAGGGTTGTGTTTGTGTCGGAGAGAAACACTGAGGGTTGTGTTTGTGTCGGAGAAACACAGAGGGTCGTGTTTGTGTCGGAGAGAAACACTGAGGGTTGTGTTTGTGTAGGAGAAACACTGAGGGTTGTGTTTGTGTCGGAGAAACACAGAGGGTCGTGTTTGTGTCGGAGAGAAACACTGAGGGTTGTGTTTGTGTAGGAGAAACACTGAGGGTTGTGTTTGTGTAGGAGAAACACTGAGGGTTGTGTTTGTGTCGGAGAGAAACACTGAGGGTTGTGTTTGTGTCGGAGAGAAACACTGAGGGTTGTGTTTGTGTAGGGGAGAAACACTGAGGGTCGTGTTTGTGTAGGAGAAACACTGAGGGTTGTGTTTGTATAGGAGAAACACTGAGGGTCATGTTTGTATAGGAGAAACACTGAGGGTCATGTTTGTGTTGGAGAGAAACACTGAGGGTCGTGTTTGTGTCGGAGAAACACTGAGGGTCATGTTTGTATAGGAGAAACACTGAGGGTCATGTTTGTGTTGGAGAGAAACACTGAGGGTCGTGTTTGTGTCGGAGAAACACCGAGGGTTGTGTTTGTGTCGGAGAAACACCGAGGGTTGTGTTTGTGTCGGAGAGAAACACTGAGGGTCGTGTTTGTGTCGGAGAGAAACACTGAGGGTTGTGTTTGTGTCGGAGAGAAACACTGAGGGTTGTGTTTGTGTCGGAGAAACACTGAGGGTCGTGTTTGTGTCGGGGAGAAACACTGAGGGTCGCCTTTGCTTAGGGACAACACACACCAGGAGGCAGTGTGCCTGGTTAATCTCCTGTGTGTAAAACTGGCGGAACTCCCCCCCCATCCCCCCCCCGCCCCCCCCACCCACCATCCACGTCTCCAGTCAGCCCATTCAGGTGCAAGTGAAGAATTGAAGAGCTTCGAAGAGTCTTCAAACTTTCCTTTGCTGATTTCCGGCTTCACACACGCCTCTTTCAACCTGTTTTCTTTTCACAGTTTAGCTCACTGAGATCCACACCTGACCAGCGTTCCGTCACGCAACCGCCCCCCGCCCCCCGCCCCCCGCCCCCCGCACAACCTCCTGCCACACACACATTGCTACACTCTCACCCTACATATTTCAAGACCCCTGCCCCCCTTCACATTGTCAGAATGACGCTCTATGCCATCCTTATGGAGGAGGGGGTGAGGCGTGTCGAGGTGAGGAGATTGAGGCAGCAGGGTAGAAAACATTGGCAGTGAGTGCCAGGTCAGCTTCCTCCAGGTGGCGAGGCAGACACTCCTGGCACCTCAATAGGAGGGCTCGCGGGTCCCATTGTGAAAAATTCGCGGCCCTTTGGAGCATAGGAACAGGCGTAGTCCATTCAGCCTATTTTGCCATTCGATAAGATCATGGCTGATCTGTATCTTAACTCCATCTACCCGCCTTGGTTCCATATCACTTAATAACCTTACCCATCAAAAATCGATCAATCTCAGTTTCAAAATTTTCAATTGACCGCCCCCCCCCCCCAGCCTCAACAGCTTTTTGGGGGAGAGAGTCCCAGATTTCCACTACCCTTTGTGTGAAGAATTGCTTCCTGACATCATCCCTGAATGGCCTGGCTCTAATTTTAAGGTGATGCCCCCTTGTTCTGGAGTCACCCCACCAGAGGAAATAGTTTCTCTCTATCTGCCCTATGAACACCTTTAATCATCTTAAACACCTCAATTAGATTATCCCTTAATCTTCTCTAGTCAAGGGAATACAAGCAAAGTCTATACAACCTGTCCTCATAATTTAACCCTTTTAGCCCCGATATCATTCTGCTGAATCTGCGCTGCACCCCCTCCAAGGCCAATATATCCTTCCTGAGGTGCGGTGACCAAAACTAAACTCAGTAATCAGATGGGGTCTGACCAGATGCTTTATATAACTGTCGATCAGCCATGATCGAATTGAATGGCGGAACAGACTCGAGGGGCTGAATGGCCTACGCCTTGTTCCTATGTTCCTCGCTTGGCCTACTTCACCTGCAAATGTACTTACCCAGGAAACTGGAGTGCAACTCCCTCCACTGGTGAATGGTGTAACTTTGGGGCAACGTATCTCGAGGATTATCAGGGCCACAATTGTAAATAGAATCTGGGTTTCCTGAGTTTCGCAAGCCATAGTTTGGACATCCCAAATATATAAGAACATAAGAACAAAGAGCAGGAGTAGGTCAAAGACCCCTCAAGCCTGCTCCGCCATTTAATGATCTTTTACTTCAACAACATCTTGTATTTATATAGCACCTTTAACATAGTAAAACATAGTAAAACATCCCAAGACGTTTCACCGGAGTGTAATCAGACAAAATTTAACACCGAGCCACATCAAACTGACCTGTATCACTATAACTGGTCACAGAGCATCAGGCTTTCTAAGATAATCAGGAAGATAGCAGAATGCCTGTGCAAGGAAGTAAGTGACTGGGCCAATGTTCACTGTGAGAGATTAATGTCATAGAGTCATAACGGCACAGAAGGAGGCCATTCGGCCCATCGAGTCCGTGCCGGCTCTCTGTTGAGCAATCCAGTCAGTCCCATTGCCCCGCTCTATCCCCGTAGCCCTGCAAGTTTATTTCCCTCAAGTGCCTATCCAGTCTCCCCTTGAAAACATTGAGTGTCTCCGCTTCCACCACTTCCGTCGGCAGCGAGTTCCAGGTCCTCACCACTCGCTGCGTAAAAAAGTTTTTCCTCACGTCCCCCCTGTATCTCTTGCCCAAAACCTTAAATCTGTGTCCCCTAGTCCTTGTACCATCAACTAGCGGGAACAGCCTTTCCCCGTCTAGCCTATCCAAACCTGTCATAATCTTGTACACCTCTATCAAATCACCCCTCAACCTCCTTTGCTCTAATGAAAACAAATCCAGCTTCTCCAACCTGTCCTTGTAGTTAAGATCCCCCATCCCCGGAACCATTCTGGTAAATCTCCTCTGCAACCTCTCAAGGGCCTTCACATCCTTCCTAAAGTGTGGTGACCAGAACTGGACGCAATACTCCAGTTGTGGCCTAACCAGCGCTTTACAAAGATTCAGCATAACTTCTCTACTTTTGTACTCAATACCTCTATTTAACCACTCTCTCAATATGTCCTGCCACCTTCAGGGACCTATGCACATTAACTCCCAGGTCCCTCTGTCTCTGCACACTCTTTAAAATGTGCCATTAAGTGTATATTGCCTCTCCCTGTTCCTTCTGCCAAAATGCATCACCTCACACGTCTCTGTATTAAATTCCATCTGCCACTTGTCTGCCCATTCTGCTAGCCTTTCTATGTCCTGTTCCAGTCGATTGGTATCATCCTCACTGTTTGCCACACCCCCAAGTTTGGTGTCATCGGCAAATTTAGAAATTCTACTCTGTACTCCAATATCCAGGTCATTTATATATATCAAAAAAAGCAGTGGCCCCAGCACTGACCCTTGGGGCACACCACTGTCTACCATCCTCCAGTCTGAAAAACAGCCATTTACCACAACTCGCTGTTTTCTGTCCTTAAGCCAATTCCTTATCCAAGCTGCCACTGACCCACCTATTCCATGAGCCTCAATTTTGTTAACCAGCCTTCTATGTGGTACTTTGTTGAGTGCCTTCCTAAAATCCATGTAGACAACATCCATTGCATTCCCTTCATCAATCATCCCTGTTACTTCATCAAAAAATTCAATTAGATTAGTCAAACACGTTCTGCCTTTTACAAATCCATATTGGCTCTCCTTAATTAGTTTAAACCTCTCCAAGTGCCCATTAATATTTTCCTTGATTATTGTTGCTAAAACTTTACCCACCACTGATGTTAAACTGACCGGCCTGTAGTTACTAGGATTGTCCTTGCCCCCTTTCTTGAACAATGGTGTCATATTTGCCACTTTCCAATCCTCAGGCACCTCCCCCGCATCTAGGGAAGATTGGAAAATTATGGCAAGCCCTTCCGCTATCTCCTCCCCCAATTCCCTTAGCAACCTGGGATGCAAGCCATCTGGACCAGGCGACTTGTCCACTCTAAGCCTTTCTAGTACATCTATCAATTTTCACCCCTTCCATTGCTTCTACCTTTTCCACTTCTACCAATATTTTGTCAGCATCCACCTCCTTAGTAAACACCGATACAAAGTATTCATTGAGTATTCTAACCTTGCCCTGCGCCTCTAAGCATATATCACCTTCTTTGTCCCTAATAGGCCCCATCCCGTCTCTTACTACCCGCTTACTGTTTACATGCCGGTAGAAGATTTTTGGGTTCCCTTTTATGTTAACCACCATTCTACTCTCATATTCTCTCTTTGCCAATCTTATTTTCATCTTCACATCCCCTCTCAACTTATTGTATTTGGTCTGGTTCTCCCTTGAAGAAATCACCTGACATTCATCATACACCCTCTTTTTTTGTTTCATCATCTTCTCTATCTCCCTTATCATCCAAGGAGCCCTTGCTTTGGTTCCCTTACCCTTCCCTCTTGTTGGAATGTACCTAGCCTGTACTTGGAACATCTCCTCCTTAAAGATCACCCATTGTTCTGTTACAGATTTTCCTGTCAGTCTTTGGTTCCATTTTTCCCTGGCTAGATCCTTTCACATCCCATTGAAGTTAGCCTTATTCCAGTTTAGAAGTTCCACTCTAGATTGTTCCTTGCTCCTCTCCATTGCTAATCTAAATCTTATGATACAATGATCACTCGTACCCAAGTGTTCTACCACAGACACTAGGTCGACCTGGCTCACCTCATTCCCCAGCACCAGATCCAGCAATGCCTCCTTCCTAGTTGGGCCAAGAACATATTGGTCAAGGAAATTCTCCTGAACACATTTCAAAAATTCCTCCCCCTCCTTTCCCAATCGATATTTGGGTAATTAAAATCCCCCAATATCACCACTCTTTCGCTCTTGCATATCTCTGCGATTTCCCTGCAGATTTGCTCCTCTACCTCCCTCTCACTATTTGGAGGCCTTTAATGTATAACTTTAGAGACTAGAGTAATAAACAGAAGCAGAGGGATCAATTATCCTTGGTATAGAGTGGATGTTTGGGTAAATAAGCTGTCAATAAACTGTTCTTGAAAGGGTCTGAGAACAGATAGATCATAAAGTCTTGTTTATGGAAAGTACATTTGAAGTAGGGAAACTGGGATGCATAAAAAGGGTGTGTTTTTTTCCAGTGTGTTGGAGAGCTGGACCGAGGAAGAAACCCAAAGGCTGGTATTTCCTGTACCTGGGTGGGTCGGGTGCCGGCGTGGTGGGTTCTGACCCCACTCCTCGTTCCATCCCACTACAGAAAACGACTTTCCGATAATGGGCCCTATTAAGGCTGCCCTGCGCGTTACCCGGCCCTATTAAATGGTGTGGGTCTGATGACGTCGTCCATGATGCATTTTCAGCCGGGATATTTAAAGGAGCCATGGCCACATTGCATTTGAAGGTTCATCTAGGTGTGTGCAGGCAGCACACTGGAGGTTTTCATTGCTCCAAACAGTTGGAGAGATGGCTGCACTGAGGCAGAGGGCTGCAGCCAGGTTCTCCGATGACTCCCTCCATATCCTTATGGAGGGAGTCAGAACACGCAGGGACTTCCTCTTCCCTTCCAATGGGTGGAAGAGATGTCCCCAGGGGACAAAAAGAGCCTGGCTCCAAATAGCAGAGGAGGTCAACGGCAGGGATGTGGCCAGGAGGACCTGGGTGCAGTGCCTCAAACGTTTCAATGATCTCATTAGATCTGGATAGGTGAGTGCAAGGCCACACTCAACTTCGTGATGTGGAGATGCCGGTGTTGGACTGGGGTGGACAAAAATGAGAAGTCGCACATCACCAGGTTATAGTCCAACAGTTTTATTTAAAATTACGAGCTTTCGGAGCGCTGCTCCTTCGTCAGGTAGAGGTACATTGAGGGAATCTATTACACAGTATATATAAATGAGAAGTCGCACAACACCAGGTTATAGTCCAACAGATTTATTTAAAATTACAAGCTTTCGGAGCTATCGATCGCCCCTTCTTCAGGTAAAGTTACAATGAGTGAATCTACAAAAGTTCACAGAATATAAACACAGAAACTGCAGAGATACAATCTTTCCTTACATCAAAGACACACCAAGAGCACAGCCAAGACAATGAGATGTGTCCCAGGGGGTCCAACGTGTCAAAACCTGCTGTCTGCAGTGTTTTTTTGTGTTTGTTTTTTGTGTTTGTTTTTTAAAAACTGGAAAGACAGACAACGATGTCGAGTCACGTTCTGTAGCATGACATGTACTCTGTGCTCTGATGTGTTTTTGATGTAATGCCTTCCTAACAGATTGTATCTCTGCAGACAAATTGCTCTCTGTGTATATATACTGTGTAATAGATTCCCTCAATGTACCTCTACCTGACGAAGGGGCAGCAGCTCCGAAAGCTCGTAATTTTAAATAAAACTGTTGGACTATAACCTGGTGTTGTGCGACTTCTCATTTTTGTACACTCAACTTCATCCTGCTGTGCCTCTCATCACATTCCCATCACTCTGCTTTCCCAACCCCGCTCCTGCACACCAACATACCTTGCACGTCCACCCATCCCCCTCTCTCTATCTACATTATCACATCCCCATCTGACTAGCCACCCCTCACACTCACCCTCATCCTAACGCAATCATACTAACTGACAACAAGCAAGGAGCCCACTGGGCATTGCCACCCCACTCCGTCATAATCTCCCTCTAAAGTTGTAAGCCATCCATTCCTTACACTCATTCCATCACTCTCACTCAACCTTCTCTTCTTTCCCTCCTTGCAGGAGAAGAGAGCGCACAATAAGAGGGAGAGGGAGAGAACTGGAGGTGGCAATCCATCATTTGCAACCCTCCAAACAGCAGAGGAGGCTGCGTTGGAAGTCTCGGGAGTGGCCGAGCAACTGGAGGTGGGAGACAGAGAGAGGGGGACATCTCAGCAACCTGGTGACAGAATTATATATCATACAACTACATGACATACATCAGTCACTCATATGGGGACTGATGTCATCAGCCACTGAATGGTTATCATGTGCATAATGGTATGTGTATCCATTCTTCATATGGCATATCTAACTCATCTCTTTACTCTCCCACAGATCCATCAAGAGCCCTCCCCACTGTCCAGGAGGAAGAGCAAGACGACTCCTCAGAGGAGCCTCCAGCCTCTGAGGACGCAGCGTCACCAGACATGAGCGCACCCAGCCCCAGCGCAGAGATGCACACCTCAGTGGGTCCAACGCGAGATGGAGTAGTGTTGTCACTGGGTCCATCACAAGTCAAAAGTGAGCAACAGCAGATGGTGGAGACAGGGACAGCAGTGGAGACTCCTCGCCGGAGGGCGCAGGACACTCCCAGCTCTGCTCAGCTGGAGGGTGCAGGGGGCTCTGACAGGTTTTGCGAGCGCGATGTCTGCAAATGTTCAGAGAATGGAGGAGTCCATCTCCAACATGAGCACCACCATGTCGCAGGCGATGGCGACTGTAGGCTCTTCCATGAATAGGATGGCTACCTGCATGGAGCAGCTAATGCTATCTAAGGAGAATAGATGGCTATCTATGGAGCATAGACGGCAGAGGCTCATAGACCTCCTCTCTAGGAGGGATGTCAGCGTAGACGTGGGTCCTCATGGCCCCACTGATGTGCAGCAAGGTGCTCGCCAGCTTCTTGCTAGCAGCGAAGTGCGGGTGGCCCATGAGAGGGATGACAGTGAGAGGGGAGAGGGAAGTATGGGCTTCTCTCAAAGCGCTTACACTTCTCCCCCGTTGCCACCCCCTCAGTCAGAGCCCCAGATGGCTCCTCGGATCGCGATGGCCGAGTCTACCCCTGCACAGCCACAAAAGGAGCAGACTTTGGCAGGGCCATCACAGGCTCCAAAACCCAGAGGACGTCTGCCAAGAGTGTCTAAGCAGTCGCAGCAGGGAAGTGAGCAGCCTGCCTCTACCTCTGCTGAAACCACAGGGGTAGCACCTCGTAGAAGCACGCGTAAGAGAAAGATGACTCACAAGTAGATTCACAAGGGTAGCCACTTGGGTGTCAATGTTAATGGCAAAATTCCATTAATGTATTGTCAATCATTAAAATCTTTATTTTCACCACTTTGCCATCTTCGGCACATTTGTGTGCACCTTTGGCAGTGGCTTAGTGAGTTGCAGTGACTGGTGAGACATAACGGAACCTTCAGCAATGATGGTCAGTGTGAAAGGATTAGCTTGGTTATTGTAGGGATCCTTTATGGTGTTGGTGTGGGGTGGTGCCAACCTGGTGCAGCATGTGGTAGCCATATGGGTGTACAGTGTAAAGGTAAGTTAACCTGGCCATGATGAAGCCATCCCTGGCCTCCCGGGCAGCAATGTGCTAGGGTGCTGATGCCCTCTGTCCTGTGCAGCATCAGGTAGTTGCAGAGAAGGTTGGAGGTGTTGTTGTTGGTGCTGCTGGTGTGCCTGGTGTTGGGGCTCATCCTGGTCCAATTCTGAGGACCAAGGTGAGACAGTATAAACGGCACTCATGCTGCTGGAGTAGATGGCAGGTGAAGTAAAGTTGACAGAAGCAATCTGTCAATGGTGAGAGAGATTCTTCCAATGAGGTGACACTGGATGGAGACTTTGCTGGAAACACTTGCAGCCTGCAGAAAATTAAATCTGTGCTGGCAATGTAGTCAGCAACAGTTTCTGCCTGAGGAAAGTGATCAGCTGTGAGGTCGGAGCTTTTATAGTACATTTGATGCTGTCAAGTAATCAGCTGGAGCAATGGCCACTCAACTCCCGCCTCAGGTTGACAGACATAGTTCCCGAACTGCATGAATCCTGTGGCCATGCAGGGAAATTTGAAATGTTGGGGGAAAGAGGCCCTTAAGTGTCTGACAACAAGCTTATAATGATTTCAATTAGATTGCCCACCTCTGCCGGTCAGGTCACTGCCACACCGGCAAACATGCCCAAAGGACAGGAGCATGGGGGTGGGATGACGGCAGGTTTCCTGACCTGCTCCAACTTTTTTCAAATTTTCCACCTGAACCGCCTCTGATCACGCCCGCACGGACCCCAGAAAATTCCGGCCAATGTCTCTGGAGTGGGATTATGAAGCCACAACCGTCTGACTCAGAGGTGTGAGTGCTACCCACTGAGCCACGGCTGACACTTGCGTTAGCGGGGCACCTGTTCTAGGTGAGGAGAAGAGGAAGGGCGGTAGGTCCAAGAGGGCAGCTGCTGCCTCTCAGTGCCTGCACGGCACAGCTTCCCTGGTTCATTGTTTTATTCTTGGATTCTGTGATGTGGCGGGCAAGTGACAGGACGGGATCAGTCGTCATTTTTACACCCCGCCTGATTTTACTTTCCATTGACTTAAAATGGGGGCGGGCTTGATCAATGACCTTCCCTCCATTGCAAGGTCAGGAGTGGGGTTGTACGATCAGTTTCTCGCCGGGGAGGGTGGGGGGCGAAGTGGGGGGGGGGGGGGCGTTAGGTTAAAATTAACCCCCATGGATTATACCAATAATATCAAGAGGTGCCCTGCAGGCCGAATGTGGCCTGCTAACTTCATTGATCTAGACTTTGAAAGTTTCTGTGGGTCCTTTCTCCTTGTGCACAAAGCCAACTTCAACACCTTCAAACTCTTTCAAATTGACTGGAGGACTGGAAAGGTTTGCGCCCTGATCGGTGAATTTTAAAGAGCTGATGTATCCTCTTCCAATTCAGTGTGCTGCTATAGTGACCTCTGCCAGATCTCTTCCAGCACCTCTGTTCACAGAGGAGAGTATCTCCTGAAGCTATATTGAAGGTGGTATAATCTGCCTAAATATGTAGTATGGCCAGTGACGCAGACAGATAGCGACCGACATTCGCAAGAGGAGTGAAAGAGAGCAGGAAACAGGGAAAAAAGGAAGCGGATATGGATTATATAGGATATACGGCACCGAAACAGGCCATTCGGCCCAACCAGTCCATGCTGGCGTTTATGCTCCACTTGAGCCTCCTCCCATCTTTCCTCATCTAACTCTATCAGCATAACCCTCTATTCCCTTCTCCCTCATATGCTTGTCCAGCCTCCCCTTAAATGCATCTATACTATTCGCTTCAACCACTCCCTGTGGTAGCGAGTTCCACATTCTCACCACTCTCTGGGTAAAGAAGTTTCTTCTGAATTCCCTATTGGATTTCTTGGTGACTATCTTATATTGATGGCCTCTAGTTATGCTCTTCCCCACAAGTGGAAACATTCTCTCTGTATCCACTCTATCAAAACCTTTCAGAATTTTAAAGACCTCTCTTAGGTCACCCCTCAGCCTTCTTTTTTCAAGAGAAAATAGACCCAGCCTGTTCATCCTTTCCTGATAGGTATAAACTCACATTTCTGGTATCATCCTTGTAAATCTTCTCTGCACCCTCTCCAGTGCTCTAAGTGTGGTCTAACCAAGGTTCGATACAGGTTTAGCATAACTTCCCTACTTTTCAATTCTATACCTCTAGAAATAAACCCTAGTGCTTGGTTTGCTTTTTTTTATGGCCTTTTAAATGTTTCCCATTGCTGTTCTCCATTGTTGCTTGCCAATATTGTTGCCCATTTTATTTTCCCAAGCTCTATCCTCAGCCCCTCAGAATCAGCTTTTCTCCCATCTATTACCCTGGTTTTCGTCATACTTATGTCCTTCTCAATTATCATCTTAAAGCGTATTATATTATGGTCACTATTGCCTAGATGTTCTCCTACTTCTACTTCTCTTATCTGCTCTGGTTCATTCCCCATTACTAGATCTAAGAGCAAATCCTCCCTTTTTGGGATTTTTACATATTGTGTTAGAAAGGAGTCCTGTACACATTGTAGGAACTCCATTCCCTTATCCCCTTTACCTACCTCTTCTGTCCAATTAATATCAGGGTAGTTGAAATCCCTTATGAATATGTTTTTTACTCATTTCCCTAATCTGTCTGCATATTTCTTCCTCCACCTCCCTTCCACTATTAGGTGATCTGTCGACGATACCTATTAGTGTGATTGATCCTTTATTATCTTTTATCTCTATCCATATGGATTCTATTTTTGTCTTGCTGATAGCTGCGTCACTTTCAACTACTGCCATTATGTTATCCCTAATAAGTACAGCTACTCCACCTCCCCTTTTTCCCTCTCTATCTTTTCTAAATATGTTATACCCTGCAATGTTTAATTCCCAGTCCTGATTTTTCTGTAGCCATGTCTCAGTAATCCCTACTATGTCTGGGTTTATTACGGACAATGTGTGCATTGCTGTACAGACAGTTTAACTCATTTTTAATAGGATTTCCTCTCACTTTATGGTTAACCATCTTTTTAGACTCCTGGGGGGAGAAATTCAGAGGCGCCCCCTTCGGGCCGCTAACGGGAGGCGCAGAGCAACCCAATTTTTCCCCCCTGTTCTATAACTCTATTTATTCCCTTGCCATCAATGTCTTCCATTAATTTATTTTTTCCTATGCCCTCTTTTTCTGTTTCGTTGATAATTAGGCTGGTTACGTTTCTTATAGCTCCCTCCCCCCATCTTACTAGTTTAAAGCCTTTGCCACCTTCCTATTTACCCTTTCAGCTAGGACACGGGTCCCATCCCGGTTCAAGTGGAGTCTGTCCCTTCGTTACAGCTCCTTCCTGTCCCAGAACTGGTGCCAGTGTCCCATGAAAAGGAACCCCTCTTTCCCACACCGGCCCTTTAGCCACGTGTTAATTCCCCTGATCTGTCTGCTTCTGTGCCAATTTGCATGTGGCTCGGGCAATAATTCAGAGATTATTACCCTCGAGGTCCTGCTTTTTAATTTAGAGCCTAACTCCTGATACTCTTTCAGCAGGACCTCCTCCCTGTTCCTACCTATGTCATTGGTTCCAACATGGACCACGACAACTGGATTTACCCCCTCCCCTTTCCAGGTTACTCTCCAGCCGCCAGGAGAAGGAGAGAGCGATACGGAGAACACAGAAGATGGGAGTGAACAGGGGAAAGAACAGAGAAAACTAAAAGGGGAAAGAGAACAAGAGCAGGATGGGTGGGAAGATAGAAAAAGAACCAGCAGAGTAAGACAGAATATCTGGGCTTTAGCGGAGAAGAATGGGGGCAATGAAGTATGAGTGAGGGAAAGAAGAGGAGGATGAGGGGGGAAATGAAGATGGGAGTTTCATATGGTCTGATACAGAGATCACTGGTTACAGGAGATCGTAACTCTTTGCATTGCCGATTTGGTTGTGGAAAGTTTAATTTTCTATATATGGGGGAATTCTCCAATATTTGTCTACGGGAAAGCCACATTTTGGGATTTCCAACTATTTGACATCAAAGAGATTTTGATTGAATCTATAATGGCATAGAAATTTGGCTGCGCAGCACCCGTTTTGCAGGCGCTAAACGGCCTCCCAAGACGCCAATAAGACACCAATATGGCGGGTTGGATGCGCACGCTCATTGCGAGTCGGAAATGTGCTTTCCACCTGCCATATTGGTAAAGATCAGAAACATTGACGCGCCCCCAATTTCCAGGCCAATATGTTTTTTGATGGGGAATCAGATTCAGGGCCACGTGGGAGGCCCGCACCATTTTTAGGCTCGGGCCTCATTTGAACATAGCCGGTGAGCTTCGGCCAGCAAAGAGTTGCTTCGCCACATCGCGCCAGTTATGAGAGCACGGGATAGCGGCAGGCTCCCAAGCTGTGCTGGGGGGGAGGGGGGAGCAAAACACGTCCATCCTGCTCCTCCTGCCCCACTAAAAATTCTCCCAAACGGCCTTTTAAGGCCTTTTCTCGAGCGGTTCCTTGAAGGACCACAGGTTAGGTGCGCGTTTCGCCCATTTCATAGAATCGCATGGCACAGAAGGAGGCCGTTTGGCCCATCGTGTTGGTGACAGCTTTTTGAAAGAGCTATCCAATTCGTCCTACTACACCCTGCTTCTCTCCCCATAGCCCTGCAAAATTTTCCTCTTCGAGTATTTATCAAATTCCCTTTCGAATGAATCGGCAGCCCATTTTACATCTCTTCCTATTCTCTTTCCATTAACATCAATGGATAGGGATTCATTATCACCCGATTCGTTATTGCCCGTTTCACACTATCACACAAAGTCAATATCGACCACTCTGTGTTTGTTCACATGGAATAAGTAACCCTGTTCGTTTATAATTGGCCCTTGCCTCAGTTCACCTGCTGCTGAAAGCCTCATTCGTGCCTTTGTTGCCTCTCGACTCAACTATTCCAACACACACCTGGCCGGCCTCCCAGCTTACACCTTCTGTAAACTTGAGCTCATCCAAAACTCTGTTGCCTGTATAACTCCTAACTTGCACCAAGTCCTGTTCACCCATCACCCCCCTGTGCTCACTGACCTACGTTGGCTCCCAGTCTGGCAATGTCTTGATTTTAAAATTCTCATCCTTGTTTTCAAATCTCTCCATGGCCCTTGCCCCCTCCCTATCTCTGTAACCCTCCTCCAGGACCGGGAGCCAATGTCGGTCAGCAAGCACAGGGGTGATGGGCAATGGTCCCTTTTAAGCCACGCGGCCGAGCGGCGCGCCAGGGGTCCCGCGCAGCCGGTGAGCCGGCGAGCCGGCTTTTAAATAGAAAAACCGCGCCTGCGCGGAATTTTGAATGGACCGCGCGGCCCTTTAAAGGGGTCGCATGGGCCAAAAAAAAAATTAGGGGGAACATTGGAGAGCATTGAAATAATCAAGTCTCGAGGTAACAAAGGCATGGATGAAGGTTTCAGCTGCAACAACAACAACAAATTATATTTATATAGCCCCTTTAACGGAGTAAAACGTCCCAAGGCGCTTCACAGGAGCGTTATCAAACAAACTTTGACACCGAGCCACATAAGGAGTTACTGGGCAGATGACCCTCTTAAAGCATCTTCAAGGAGGAAAGAGAGGTGGAGAGAATTCCAGAGCTTAGGGCCCAGGCAGCTGAAGGCACGGCCGCCAATCGTGGAGCGATTAAAATCGGGGATGTGCAAGAGGCCAGAATTAGAGATGCAGATGTGCTGAGGCAGGAGCTGAGACGTACAGATATCATTACGAACAATCCACTTTACCTTGGACACCAGCCCACTCCCACTCATTTCCAAAAGGTTCTGTTTTGTTTTCCCTTCGAAGTTCCAAAAATCAAATCAAGCAAACCTCCCGAATTCGTTTCTAATCTTAGATTCTACATTATACACCCAGGGCCAGTTACCTGCCTTGTTATTACATTTCAGTGGTTCCAGTGGACTGGGCCGACCAATGTATTCAATTAAATCTCTATGAACTTTTTACTGATTTGCAAACGTTTATATTTAAACAGCATGTGAGACCTGGGCTCCCGGCTGTCAAGAAACGATTATTTATGTGTGTTGAAAATAATTCAGTTCGCTCGAAGAACAGAGCACACATGCACTACATCTTTCAAAGTGTCAAGGTTGGCCAGATGGCATGAGTGTTTCTGTGCACGAGGATTTCATCCACAGTTTATTTGTTACGTTGCAGGGGGCGAATTTTAGTGCTTACTGAAATGAAGTATGTTACTGCTGGGATCGCATTTCACATAAAGAAAGAAAGACTTCAAATAAACACAGAAAATGCTGGAAATACTCAGCAAGAAAGACTTGCCTTTATATGGCGCCTTTCGCGACCTCAGGATGTCCCAAAGTGCTTTACAGCCAATGAAGTACTTTTTGAAGTGTAGTCACTGTTGTAATGTAGGAAACGCGGCAGCCACTTTGCGCACAGCAAGCTCCCACAAACAGCAATGTGATAATGACCAGGTAGGTGCCAGCAATCACTGTCTGAGTTCACATGTTAGGAATGGTCACCTGGCTGAGGTACCAGTGTGGTGTGAAGCCATCATCGAATCATAGAAGTTTACATCACAGAAGGAAGTCATTCGGCCCACCGTGTCTGTGCCGGCCGAAAAGGAGCTATCCAGCCTAATCCCACTTTCCAGCTCTTGGTCCGTAGCCCTGTAGGTTACGGCACTTCAAGTGCACATCCAAGTACTTTTTAAAGCAGGCGCATGGGAACACCACCACCTCCAAGTTCCCCTCCAAGTCACACACCATCCTGACTTGGGCATATATCGGCCGTTCCTTCATCGTCGCTGAGTCAAAATCCTTGGAACTCCCTCCCTAACAGCACTGCGGGAGTACCTTCACCACATGGACTGCAGCAGTTCAAGAAGGCGGCTCACCACCACCTTCTCAAGGGCAACTAGGAATGGGCAATAAATGCTGGCCTTGCCAGCGACACCCACATCCTATAGACAAATTTAAAAAAAATCTGTTTTAGTGATGTTGTGGCGGATCGCCACCTAAAACGGGCATAATCCACTCTTCCGTCTGTGGACAAATTTCCAGCACCTTCCCATTAAGGCACCTTACCGTTAAGGCAGAAGGGGGCGGGGCCTCAGGTTTTACCCAGAGAATTCTGGGGGCTTTTCAGTCTGCCATTTTGTGCCATGCTGTGATTAAAAAGTCTCTTGTTTAACACAAATGGATTCAGCCTTAATTCGTGTTTCGCGGCAGCCTCAACATTGGTGACCCCAACGCTCAGAACGTACTCCGAGCACTGCAATGGCGGACACGAACAAAGTTTCCGTGAAACTGCCGGAGTTTTGGGAAAACCAGCCCGAAGCCTGGTTTCTCCAAGCTGAATCTTGCTTCCGGCTGCAAAATATCACCACAGATGGGACGAAGTACGACTATCTCGTCACATCACTCGGTAGCGCCTCAGTTTCCAAGGTTTGGACAACGCTGCAGAACCCACCAGAGGAAGGCAAGTACGCACATCTCAAGACAGCGCTCCTTAAAAAATTTACGGCCTCGGCATATCAGCGAAACTGCCACCTCCTCGACCTTCCAGGCCTCGGTGATGCCTCACCGTCAGACCTCCTCTCCCACATGCTCTCCCTCACCGACGAGAGCCCACCCGGATCCCTCTTCCGCACGCTGTTCATCCGCCAGCTCCCTCTCAGCATCCGCCCAGCGATCGTGGCGTCCGGCCTCACGAACCTGGAAGCCCTGGCCGATGAGGCCGACAAGCTGCTGTCCGCACACTCCAGCCGCGACGTCACTCCGGACCTGGCAGCCAATGCCTGGGCGCGCCCCTCACCATCCAGCACGCGGCCACAAGGGCCTGTCACCAGGCCCACGGGGCCTTCACGCCCCACTAACCCGGGCCACTGTTACTGTTACTACCACGCACGGTTCGGCACCAGGGCTCTTTCAAGTCCGCCCCCGTTCCAGCCCCCGCGATGGCCGTGGGCCACGCGGGTTCCCTGCTGTTCGTCACGGATGACAAAACCGGCCGCCGGTTCCTGTGCGACACTGGGGCTCAGCACAGCATCAGCCCGGCCTCCTCCCTCAACATCCAAAAGGGCCAACGAGGACCGGCGCTGGCTGCTGCTAATGGCTTGGAAATCCGGACGTATGGCACCCGGACAGTCACCCTCGACCTCGCTGGTCACCGCTACCGATGGGAGTTCATCACTGCCAAGGTGCTCTCCCCCCTCATCGGCGCAGATTTCCTGTGCGCCCACGGCCTACTGGTAGACATCCCTCGTCACCGCCTCGTGGACATGAACACCATGTCCCCCATCCTGGGCGCCATGGCCCCCCGTCAACCCGCCTACATGGCGTCACAGTGCCACGCCCGGGCCACGGATGACTACTCGGCACTCCTGGCCGAATTCCCGGCCCTTACCAATCCGACCTTCTCCGCGGAGGCCGCCAAACACGGGGTGGAACACTTCATCCCCACCACAGGCCCCCCAGTGTACGCCCACGCCTGCAGGCTGGACCCGGCCAAATGATATCGCGCGGACCGAGTTTGCCACCATGGAACAGCTTGGCATCATACGCCGCTCCAACAGTCCCTGGGCCTCCCCACTCCACATCGCCCCCAAACCAGGCGGAGGTTGGCGCCCCCGCGGGGATTACCGCCGCCTCAATGACGCCACCACCCCTGATCGGTACCCCGTGCCGCACATTCAGGACTTCTCGGCTAGACTGGCCGGCCGCTCAGTCTTTTCCAAGGTCGACCTGGTGCGCGGCTACCACCAAGTCCCCGTCCACCACCAAGTCCCCGTCCACCCCGCGGACGTCCCCAAGACGGCCGTAATCACCCCCTTCGGCCTGTTCGAGTTCCTGCGGATGCCCTTCGGCCTCAAAAACGCGGCCCAGGCATTCCAACGGCTCATGGACTCGGTCCTTCGGGACCTGAAGTTCCTGTTCGTCTACCTGGGCGACATCCTGGTAACCAGTTCCTCCAAGCAGGAACACCTCGAACACCTTCGCATCCTGTTCGGGCGCCTCAGCGACCACGGGCTCATCCTCAGCCCAGCCAAATGCCAGTTCGGCCTGGACAAGATCGACTTCCTCGGCCACCACATCACCCATGCTGGGGCCATTCCCCTGCCCACCAAGGTGCAGGCCGTCCAACAATTTCCCCGCCTCACCACCATCAAAGGCCTCCAGGAGTTCCTCGGGATGGTGAATTTCTATAACCGCTTCATCCCCAAAGCGGCGTCCCTCATGAGGCCCCTGTATGAAGCCCTCCGGGGCAGGAGTGGCAAGATGGCGGTCGAATGGACGGCAGACGCGTCCGCCGCCTTCGATTCCACCAAGACCGTGCTTGCCAACGCCACCCTGCTCGCGCACCCACGGCCCAATGCCAGGGTAGCGCTCACCACGGACGCCTCTGACTACGCGGTCGGCGCCATGTATGAGCAGTGGGTCGACGGCGCCTGGCAACCACTTGCCTTCTTCAGCCGCCAACTACACCCCCCCGGAGGTCAAGTACTGCACCTTCGACCGCGAGCTCCTCGCGCTGTTCCTGGCGGTCCGCCATTTCCGGTTTTTGCTTGAGGGCCACCCCTTCACTGCGTTTGTCGACCACAAGCCCCTGACATTCGCAATGGTAAAGACAACCGACCCCTGGTCCGCCAGGCAGCAGCGCCAGCTCGCGGCAGTGTCCGACTTCACCACGGACATCCAACACGTCTCCGGCCGAGACAATGTGGTAGCCGACTGCCTCTCCCGGCCCGCCATCCATGCCGCACACCTAGCAGTCGACTACGCTCAACTCGCAGCAGACCAGATCACCGACCCTGATCTGCTCTCCGCACCCACCAACCTACCAGGGCTACGCCTGGCCGACGTCGCCTGTGGCCCGACCGCAGTCACGGTCAAGTGCGACATATCCCTATGTCAACCTCGGCCCGTCGTCCCATCGTCCTGGCGCCGCTACGCGGCCGACCTGCCCTCAAGCCGGTTCAACCGGCTGCTCCACGCCCGGCCGTTCCACGTCCAACGGCGTCCTACAAGAGCCGCTCCGGCCAGCCCATCAGACTGCCGCACCGTCTCGTCCACACCTCCTAAGCGGATTCTGGGGGGAGCTGTGTGGCGGATCGCCACCTAAAACGGGCATAATCCACTCTTCCGTCTGTGGACAAATTTCCAGCACCTTCCCTTTAAGGCACCTTACCTTTAAGGCAGAAGGGGGCGGGGCCTCAGGTTTTACCCAGTGAATTCTGGGGGCTTTTCTGTCTGCCATTTTGTGCCATGCTGTGATTAAAAAGTCTCTTGTTTAACACAAATGGATTCAGCCTTAATTCGTGTTTCGCGGCAGCCTCAACAATGTTGATTAAGGGATAAATATTGGTCAGGGCATTGGGGATAACTCCCCTGCTCTTCTTCGAAATAGTGCCATGGGATCTTTTACGCCCACCTGAGAGAGCAGACGGGGCCTCGGTTTAACGTCTCATCCGAAAGACGGCACCTCCGACAGTGCAGCGCTGAGGGAGTAATCAGGATTTGGGTTCCTGAAATGTCAGCCTGGATTCATGCTCAAAGAAGAAAGAAAAAACTTGCATTAACAAGAATATAAGAGCATAAGAATTAGGAGCAGGAGTAGGCCATCCCATCGAGCCCATCATTCATTAAGATCATGGCTGATCTTCTACCTCAACTCCACCTTCCCGCACTATCCCTATATCCCTTGATTCCCTTAGTATCCAAAAATCTATCGACCTGTCTTGAATATACTCAACAACTGAGCATCCACAGTTCCCTGGGATAGAGCATTCCAAAAATTCACAACCCTTTGAGTGAAGAAAGTTCTCCTCATCTCAGCACCTTTCCCGTCTTCACGATATCCCAAAGCGCTTCACAGCCAATGAAGTACTTTTTGGAGTGCAGTCACTGTTATAACGTAGGAAACGCAACAGCCAAATTGCACACAGCCAGCTCCCACAAACAGCAATGTGATAACTCAAGTCTCAGGAGTGGGGCGATGAACCCACAATCTCCTGTCTCAGAGGTAAGAGTGCTTCCAAGTCAGCCACGGTTGACACTAACAAGGCTAGCATTTCAGGAAGCCAATCACCTGATGTTAACTGGACAGCGAGTGCCAACCCCTCCCCCCACCCCGTACCCGGTTTGCTTATGTGAGGCTATTTTAACTCCCGGCCCTCACCAGGCCTGACTCCCATCGGAATCCCGCCCCAGTGGCGTCAGGCCGTGAGTTGAGCGAGAGCGGGAGTGGTAGGAAGCCACGGCTGTGGATCTCAGCTAAGTGGTGCGGGGGGCGGGGGCGGGGGGGAGGGCGAATGTGGTCCTGGTAAGACCGGCACTTGGTGCGGAACGTGGGCGGCCGCTGTTAAAACGCGGTCGGGGGCTGAATTGCTGCCCAAACTGCGCCTGTTAAAATGGCGACAGGTGCAAAGAGGGTACGAATGAGATGCGTCGCTCGCTGCTAGGATTGTAACCTCGCGCACATCTCATTCTCGTCCGGTGCAGTGGGGTTAAAATGAAGGCTCCAATGTCAGCTTCAAACACTCAGGCCAATCACGGTACGGGCAAGGTGCAGAGTAAAGCTCTCTAAACTCTATCCCAACTATGTGCCTCAGTCCTAACCTCAGCAGTGTTTACCCATTCCCCATACTGGTCCTCATTGTAGCCTCTCTTGTTGAGATTGTCCATTTAGTACAAGATATGGGCCATTTGTGTCTTGTTGGACTGTACAATGGGGAATTAAGTTGAGATTGCCTAAACTTTAACAACAACTTGCATTTATATAACGCCTTTAGCATAGAAAACATTGCAAGGCACTTCACAGGAGTGATTATGAAACAAAATTTGACAGCGAGCCACATAAGGAGATATTAGGACAGGTGACCAAAAGCTTGGTCAAAGAGGCAGGTTTTAAGGAGTGTCTTAAAGGAGGAGAGAGAGGCGGAGAGGTTTAGGCAGGGAATTCCAGATCCTAGGGCCCAGGCAGCTGAAGGCACGCCCGCCAATGGTGGAGCGAAGGAAATCGGGGATGCGCAAGAGGCCAGAATTGGAGGGACGCAGAGATCTCAGAGGGTTGTAGGGCTGGAGCAGGTTACAGAAGGTAGAGACAAGAGAGGCCATGGAGGGATTTGAACACGAGATTGAGAATTTTAAAATCGAGGTGTTGCTAAACCAAGGAAGAGAAGGCAGAGGGAGACAATTCCAAAATTTAGGGCCGTAACAGCCAACAGTGGAGTAGATGGAGAGTGCGATGCAGAGGAGACCAGCAATGGTGGACCAAAGAGAGTGGGGCTGGGATGTTGGGCTGGTGAAGGTCACGGGAGCATGGTAAGGGGGGGTGGGGGTGGGTGGGGTTGAGGCCATGGAGGGGTTTGTAAGTGAAGAGGAATTCGAGCCAATGGAGATCTGTAGAGGATGGGAGATGATGAGATAACAGGCTTAGTGTGGAACAAGATGCAGACAGTGGAGCCCTGGATCAGTTGGAACTTTGTGTAGGGAGGAGTTCAGGCAACTGGCCGAGGAAGGTGTTGAAGAGGTCGTGTGTGAATGTGGCAGGAGCCTGGACAGGCATTTTGGCAGCGGAGGAGCTGAGGTGAAGGCAGGGGCAAGTGAGATGGCAGAGGTGTCTAGGAGCACCGCTGTTTGCGTGTGACAATGCAACAAGAGCAGAACACTCATAGTTGGTCTCAAGTGATCGGGGCTGCCCAATATGGACCTTATTTTCCTAACTCAGTGAAATGAAAGGTTCGTCTTGTTTCTCATGCAATTATCTGAATTCCTTCAAGTGAGATTTTTCCTGTCCAAGTACATATCTAATTCCCTTTTGAAAGTTATTTTGGAATCTGCTTCCACCGCCTTTTCAGGCAGTGCATAACAACAACTCGCTGCGTAAATCGAATTCTCATCTCCCCCTCTGGTTTTTTCCACAATTATCTTAAATCTGGTGTCCTCTGGTTATCGACCCTCCTGCCAGTGGAAACAGTTTCTCCCTCTCTACTCCATCAAAACCCTTCATAAGTTTGAACATAATTTACGACACGCAAGTTATTTCCCTGCACAAGCAAAGGGTTGAAATTCTTTCTGTCAATAATTTCAGCGATAGAATTAGACACGAGTACAAAATGTTTGGCTATGTGTCTACCTTTTCACTAAAACTGGCTGGTCTCCATGGTGATGCTCACCAGTCGTCTGGAGTCTGACCTGTGCCTTTAAGGTCGCTGATTGAGTGCTCCATGTGGGGAGGTAGTCAAAGTAGGCGCATGCTGCGGTCAGTTATCGGCCAATTGGTCCCCCTGTTGAAACTTGCTCCAGCTTGAAACCTTGAAACCACCACCTTCAGTGTGCCAGTGCAGCCTTCGGTCGCCTGAGGAAGAGAGTGTTTGAAGACCAGGACCTCAAACCCGGCACCAAGCTCATGGTCTACAGAGCAGCAGTGATACCCGCCCTGCTGTATGCCTCAGAGACATGGACCATGTACAGCAGGCACCTCAAAGCACTGGAGAGGTACCACCAACGCTGCCTCCGCAAGATCCTGCAAATCCATTGGCAGGATAGGCGCACCAACGTCAGTGTTCTCACTCAGGCCAACAACCCCAGCATCGAAGCTTTGACCACGCTCGATCAGCTCCGATGGACGGGTCACATCGTCCGCATGCCCAATATGAGACTCCCAAAACAAGCGCTCTACTCGGAGCTCCGACACGGCAAGAGAGCCCCATGTGGACAGAGGAAATGCTTCAAGGACTCCCTCAAAGCCTCCTTGAAAAAGTGTAACATCCCCACCGACACCTGGGAATCCCTGGCCCGAGACCACACAAAGTGGAGGAGAAGCATCCGGGAAGGCGCCGAACACCTCGAGTCTCTTCGCCGGGAACCAGCGGAAGCCAAGCGCAAACAGCGCAAGGAGCGCCCATCAACCCAAGCACCCCACCCACCCGCCCCTTCAACCACCGTCTGCCCCACCTGTGATAGAGACTGTAGGTCCCGCATTGGGCTCATCAGTCACCTGCGAACTCAGTTTTAGTGTGGAAGCAAGTCATCCTCGGTTCCGAGGGACTGCCTAAGAGAGAGATCTTGAAACCTAGTGGACTGTTCTGGCGGAGACCAGGTTAGCTCAAGGCCAGGAAAAACCCAGCGGGAAATGACTGGTTTTCTTTCCGGTTTTGTACATTTTTATTCAAGGTTGTTCCATTGTTGGTGATTTATATGAAGTGTGACTGATACACTAGACATACGAAACACACATGTATGTATATATACTGACCAATCCCCTGCGGTATTGTTCGTGAGTAGTCTGTGGTCTGAAGCACAGTTGCAGTGATTGACCTTTCAGGCAACTGCTCGAGGTAAAGGTCAAAATAGGTCCTGAGAATAATTAAAGGCTAATTATTGCTGATGATTGAGAGTAGACTGATGGGGCGGTAATAGGCCGGATTGGATTTGTCCTGCTTTTTGTGGACAGGACACACCTGGGCAGTTTTCCACATTGTCGGATAGATGCCAGTGTTGTAGCTGTACTGGAGCAGCTTAGCTAGAGGTGCGGCTAATTCTGGAGCACAAGTCTTCAACACGACAACCAGGATGTTGTCGGGGCCCTTAGCCTTTGCTGTATCTAGTGCGCTCAGCCGTTTCTTGATATCATGTGGAGTGAATTGAATTGACTGAAGACTAGCTTCTGTGGTGATGGGGACCTCAGAAGTAGGCCGTTATGGATCATCCACTCGGCTCTTCTGGCTGAAGATGGTTGTAAACGCTTCAGCCTTGTCTTTTGCACTCGCGTGCTGGGCTCCACCATCATTGAGGATGGGGATATTCATGGAGCCTCCTCCTCCCGTTAGTTGTTTAATTGTCCAGCACCATTCACGACTGGATGTGGTAGGACTGCAGAGTTTTGATCTGATCCGTTGATTGTGGGATCGCTTAGCCCTGTCTATAGCATGCTGCTTCCGTTTTTTAACATGCATGTAGTCCTGTGATGCAGCTTCCCCAGGTTGGCACCTCATTTTTAGGTATGCCTGGTGCTGCTCCTGGCATGCTCTTCTACACTCCTTATTGAACCAGGGTTGGTCCCCTGGCTTGGTGGTAATGGTAGAGTGAGGGATATGCCGGGCCATGAGGTTACAGATTGTGGTGGAATACAATTCTGCTGCTGTTGAAGGCCCACAGTGCCTCATGGATGCCCAGTTTTGAGCTGCTAGATCTGTTCTGAATCTGTCCCATTTAGCACAGTGATAGTGTCACACAACACGATGGAGGGTGTCCTCAGTGTGAAGATGGGATTTCGTCTCCACAATGACTGTGTGGTGGTCACTGCTACCAATGAATCCCAATCCTTGCATTTATATAGCACCTTTGAAGAGATCGCAAAGTCTCTGTTTGAAGAATGGACTCAGTCGAGAATATTTTGTGGACATTATGGGATTTTTCTGAGGGTATTTTCCCTGTGATGGGATCGCCCTGTGCAGATACGTGAAAAACTGGTTTGTTAAAACTCCAGAGAACGCATGGCAGTTGGCTGTGACAAAAGAACTGTCAGTCATCCAGAATGTATGGGTTCGCCCGACAGTCCTGGAAAAAGGAAGGGGGGGCCATTGACGAAGGGGCTGAGGACCCTGAGGCACCCGCTGAACTTGAACCTATTAGAAAGCCACTCTAATATGCAAAAGCACTTCTCACCTCCATCTCAGAAGAGAAGCAGAACAATGAACCCACTAGCCTAGCCAGCCGAAGAGGAGCCAGTTTTTCCCAACACAAAGACCGAAATACGTCCCAGACTTAGGGCCATTAGTCCAGTCACAGAATACTCATGGGTCTGATGATGGCCCATCACTGACTAAGCACCGGAGTGCTTAGAAACAAAAGGATTTTAAAGATTGGCGGGAAAGATAGGGGTAGCAAGACTCCTATAAAGGTAGATCCTTTCCCACCATTCTCTCTCTCTCTCTCACTCTCGCTCCACCAAGATCGACCTAACAAGAAGAAGTACCAGAGGAAGAAGCCGCTGAGACTGAGAACCGCATACCCCTCACAGGGAACGGCCTCCAGGCAGTGACTTCCCACAGCTGAGCGGAGCGATCGAGACCGACTGTGTGTGGTGGTAAGCATGGTCTCGAGTGTCCCAAGCTGGATATTTTCTCAGAAGTGAAGTCTTTTTGGGTGGAAGCTTCGTTTGGTTCAGCCAGGCGAAGGGGCTTATGCGACTGGGTAATTCGTTGGTAGGGGTGGAGTTAGAGTCCACCATAGCAACAAGGGAATTACTGCATGTCATAGTCCCCAGTTGGGTACTGTATGTATGTTGTTTGTAACCTGGATCTTATTCTCCACAGAGACAGTGATTTCGTTTAGTAGTGCATGTTTTAGCCAGTGTATGTTAGACCAAATAAATATAAGTACGATTTTTCACCGAAGCATTCCTGTCCGTGACTTATTTCATTTACACTCTGAATAATAATTCCCGGGTATAGAACTTTCGTAAGGCGGGGGCGATTCGAACCGTCCATCTAGCAATTGGGCTAGGATCAAAAACCGCTTACATCTCTAACATAGTAAAACATCCCAAGGTGCTTCACAGACAGAATTTGACACAGAGCCAGATAAGGAGATATTAGAACAGGTGACCAATGAGGTAGGTTTTAAGGAGCGTCTTAAAGGAGGAAAGATAGGTAGAGAGGCGGAGAGGTTTAGGGAGGGAATTCCAGAGCTTAGGGCCTGGGCAGATGAAGGCACGGCCGCCAATGGTGGAGCGATTAGAATCGGGGATACTCAAGAGGCCAGAATTGGAGGAGCGCAGAGATCTCAGAGGTTTGTAAGGCTGGAGGAGATTACAGAGATAGGGAGGGGGTGAGGTCGTGGAGGGATTTGAAAACAAGGATGTGAATTTTAATATTAAGCAGTCAATGTAGGTCAGCGAGCAAAGGGGTGATGGGTGAACGGGACTTGGTGCAAGTTAGGATATGGGCAGCAGAGTTTTGGATGAGCACAAGACAGAAAATAAATCATCATTTAGTTCTAAAATATGTCATGAAACTGTCATAAAAACCCATCTGGTTCACTAATGTCCTTTAGGGAAGGAAACCTGCCTTCCTTACCTAGTCTGGCCTATATGTGACTCCAGTCCCACAGCAACGCGGTTGACTCTTAACTGCCCTCTGAAATGGCCTAGCAAGCCACTCAGCGGTTCAAGAAGGGATGGGCAATAAATGCTGGCCTTGCCAGCGATGCCCACATCCCATGAACGAATAAAAGAAAATTGTTTGGAACTATCTAATTTTATTTGAAACCCTAGTTTGGACATTAGAAATTCTAGTTACTAAGAAAAAATATGGTGGACCAATTTTTTTCCAAAAAGCATTCTGAATGATTCAGTTGGTTCATCATTAGACCGTGACAGCAATGTGTTTACATACGGTTTTCTCATTATAAAATGTTGGTGTGTTTAGATAGGGTTTTGCCATTATCAATGTTTGCATAGCAGTTTCCATTTTAAACGCTCGCATAATTGGTATTATAGAAAGTACTGCTTGTTGGGAGGAATGTGACAGATTCTAAAAAAAAGTGTATAGATTTATTAAAAATGATTTAATCTTTTTAATGTGAACGTATGAAAAACAAAAGGTGTTCGAACTAATTATGGATCACTGTTGCAGCTTTACCATATCAAAGGATAATTATGGTGAGGATCACTAGACATTACAAGTCAGACGGAAGCAATTTCATTGTAAATTACACACTTTAGCCGTGATACCGTTCATCCATTTCCAAATGTTCCATCATCTTCAATTAAATGTATTTATGGTCACTTTGAAGCTGGGGAAAATAGTTTGGAATGCGATCAAAGAGAAATGGGGCTTTTCTGACACATTCTGCTAACCTATTCTTCACAAGGGGAAGAGTTCAAGAAGAATATTAGCCAAGAGCTCGTGCGTGAATCACCTCATTTAAAGTGAAATTGCACAATAGTTATAAAAATGTCTTATCTGATAGACTGCCACTCTCCCATCAACATAACACAGCCCATAAAAATGCTTCTGCCCTTCAAGTATTGAAGCAAAAAATCAAATTATATATTTTTTTCATTCCCAGAATGCCTAACAAGCTGATGACGTCAATAAACTGTCATAGAATCATAGAATCTTAAAGCATAGAAAGAGGCCATTTGGTCCATTGTGCCTGTGGAAGAGCTCTCCAATTAGTCCCACTCCCCTGCTCTTTTCCCATAGCCCTGCACATTTCTCCTTTTCAAGTATTTATCTAATTTCCTTTATGAAAGTTACTATTGCATCTGCTTCCACCACCCTTTCAGGCAGAGCATTCCAGATCACAACAACTCGCTGCGTAAAAATCGTTCTCATTTTTCCCCGGTTGCTTAACCAATTACCTTAAATCAGTGTCCTCTGGTTGCCAACCCTTCCGCCAGTGGAAACAGTTTCTCCCCATCTACTCCATCGAAACCCCTTCATAATTTTGAACAGATCTAGTAAATTTCCCCTTAACCTTCTCTGCTCTAAGGAGAACAACCCCAGCATCTCTAAGCTCTCCACACAACTGAAGTTCCTCATCTCCGGTACCATTCTGGTAAATCTCCTCTGCATCCTCTCTGTCCGAGAATTTTTCAGTCTCTGTGTGAATAGGAGAGGGACATGCAACAGATGACGGTGGAAGCTCTCCATTTCACCCTCAATTAATAGGTGGTAATCACCTTCCCAAACAGCCGCATTCAGGCAGCTTTATCATCATCTGTCACTCACATGATTCAGTCACACGGGTGGCAGGCTGTATCCTGGATCTTAACACGGGTGTGAAAAATGGGAATGAGTTGGAAGATGCAGGGACGAAAGTACTCTTTCAACGAAAGAAAGACAGACTTACATTTATATCGTGCCTTTCATGACCTCAGGACGTCTCAAAGCACTTTACAGCTAATGAATTACTTTTGAAGTGTAGTCACTGTTGTAATGTAGGAAACGCGGCAGCTAGGTTGCGCACAGCAAGCTCCCACAAACAGCAATGAACAGATAATCTATTTTACTGATGTTGGTTGATGGCTAAATATTGACCAGGACACTGGGGAGAACTCCCCTGTTCTTTCCTGAAATATTGCCATAGGATCTTTTACATTCACCTGAAAGGTCAGGCAGGGCCTCAGTTTAACATCTCATCTAAAGGCTGGCACCTCTGACAGTGCAGCACTCCTCCCTCGGTACTGCACTGGAGTGCCGGCCCAGATTCTCTGGAGTGAAGCCTCCTGACTCGGAGACAAGAGGGTTATCAACTGAGCCACGGCTGACGCCTAAAAGCTCCACTTTTTGATAGCCAAATTTATTGAGGTTTATGGAGTCAGGTCGTAGACCAACCGTGAACTAATTGAATGGCAGAACAGGCTCGAGGGGCTAAATGGCTTGCTCCTGTTCCCATGTTCCTACGACACCTGTAAAAGCGGGAGAATGCCTGTTTTGTTAGCAACGTATTAACTACAGAAAACTACCATCTTTTGCCTGTGTTACAACAAGGTATATACACTTAAAGTATTGAATTGGCTGTGAAGCACTTTGGCACATCCGGAGGTGGTAAAAGGCGCTAGAAAAAGGCAAGTTCACCTTGCTGTGTTGTTTTATGAATCAAACCCTTGATTGACTGTGCGTGAAAGGCTCAGTAAATCTCCCCAAAGTGAAATATTTTTGTAACAGACTCACAGTCCCGTTTGGGGGCGGGTGTGATGAAACCTCCAGGAATATGTCCAACCAAAGTTGGCAACACTTATTTTGAGAGCGTTCCATTACTGATCAATGAAAAATAATTCTTTTTAAAACAGAGTGACTCCTATCACTAATAAAGTTTCATTAATATAACAATGCACATTATCCTTAGACATAATAAAGCTCTGTATATTTAAATGGGAGTTTAGTCTGACTCTTACTAATGCCACTCCGAATATTTTTCCGATGTTCACGGCTCTGAGTTTATTTTGGACTTCATGCACAACCCGGAGGTATCAAAACGTCTAATGATAAGAAAGCGAATCTACAGAGGCCTAGGGACCGAGTATAGAAAGAAAGACTTACATTTCTATAGCGCCTTTCACGACCACCGGACATCTCAAAGGGCTTTACAGTCACTGAAGTACTTTTGGAGTGGAGTCACTGTTGTAATGTAGGAAACGCGGCAGCCAATTTGCGCACAGCAAGCTCCCACAAACAGCAATGTGATAATGATCAGATAATCTGTTTTAGAGATGTTGATTGAGGGATAAATATTGGCCAGGACACAGGGATAACTCCCCTGCTCTTCTTCAAAATAGTGCTATGGGATCTTTTGCATCCACCTGAGAGGCAGACGGGGCCTCGGTTTAACGTCTCATCTGAAAGACGGCACCTCCGACAGTGCCGCACTCCCTCAGCACTGCACTGGAGTGTCAGCCTAGCTTTATGTGCTCAAGTCTCTGGAGTGGGACTGTGAACCCACAACCTTCTGACTCAGAGGCGAGAGTGCTACCCACTGAGCCACGGCTGACACTCCAGAGTCTACCACTGAAGCGGGGGCAGCGGAACTTTCCTTTGGTTTATTTACATCTTACCACTTACACACGACGGGAGCCGGTTTCCATTTAATTTTAAAAAAATCAACCCAAACGCAAACGCGTCTAACAATAGCCAAGCCGGCCGGTCTCAGACCTCACTCACAACCGAACAAGATTTTTTTTAATCCGTTTCTTTATTCCTCATTTTGGGAAATCCGGCGACAACAAACACACAAAAAAAAACCCACAGGAACTGCGCAGGCGCAACTCCTTCCGGTCCGTTGGCAGCAGTCGCGACCTATGGAAACGCTTGTGAGCGGCCTGCGCGGTACCTTGCAGATTGCTACATGGCCTCGCCCGCGCACATCTTAGCGGGAATATTGCTGCTGACTCAAAGCCTCCACTCAGTGCCCACAACTGCTTCCCTTTTGTCGAAGTCTCGACTCCGAGTAAGACTCTGAAACAAACTGTACCGTCAGATAAACAAAGCTTTATTCTTTTACTTGCACAAGGGGAGCAAGAGCCCTGTCAATGGCTCGGCTCACACTCCAAAGAAGATTAGCGAATGCAGCATATTTATACACCAAAACAGGCAAGCGTTCCATAAATCACGTGTAATGGTATTGTATCATTTTAAACGAATTAAGAGTTTAAACAAAGACACTCAAAAGGTCAGCAGGACAGAAATGTCTTCAGACAAGGTAAGTTAATTATATTCTGTCAAGCGGTTTTGTCTGAATCTTGTTAGCAAAAATGACTTACTCACTCATGTCTGATTATCATGTTTATACAGTGAAGAACACAAGTTCCATATGATCATGTATAAAAGTAGCTAGTCAACTCTGTACAAAGCTATTTCAGTATTCATGCAGATAAGGAGAAACGAGATTGACCTTTAACAGAATTGTTTTCATTCTTTGGCCAGATGTCATTATAGGTCAGAAGATTATGTTAGTTGCTGCTGACTCGACTTTAGTCCACAGGCAATGGTACAAAATACATTAGATGTCAAGTATCCCATCATGCACTAGTAAGGGCAAAATCATATTTCCACATTCCCTCCTTTTGTTCTTATCAAGGACAACCTAGTCTAGCAAGATTGCATTTAATCTTTCCCTCTCTTCATCAAATGGGTCCTTAACCTGTACCTACATCATTACTTTAACTGGTTCTGCATTCATGACCATCTGTCCTAATTGATTGCAACAACATTTCAGTCGAGCTAACATGGCGCATATCAGAATCGCTGTTACCACTATAATTATATGCCACATACAAAAATGTATATACAGGAAACTCTTTATTAACCGGCACCGACGGGACTGGCGTGGTGCCGGTTAATCAAAAAGTCCGGATAATGGAGAGTTATATTTCCCAACGTACGAGAGCCCCGTACACATTGACATGCGCCTGCATTCGGAGCTCCGTCTCCCCGGGGACCGCCAGCTGACCATCTGTCGTGTCCGCTGCCTACCCGGGCTGCACATTCCCCTCCCAATCTACACGCTCCGATACAAGGCAAACGCCTCGGGGGTTTTTTTTAAGTTAATTTTAAACGAGAGATGAAGGAAAACCCCGGTTACCTACTCAAGAATTTTGCCGGTTAAGAGAGATTTCCGGATATTTGGGTGCCGGTTAATAAAGAGTTTCCTGTATATATAATTCGGGCATTGCAGGTATTATAAGTGTCCCAAGGAAACATAGTCCTAATGTCCAGTTCCATTTACTGATGGGGTTGGTGATTCCTTTTCCTTGTTTTCTGGAGCTCTTTTGCAGTGGGAGGCGTGGATCCATGTTGTTCTCTCTTTCACCTTTACAGCAGTATTACTTGCTAGGAGTACTTGGTACGGACCTTCAAATCTGGGTTGGAGACCGTTCTTTCTCTTGAATACTTTCACGTATACGTTGTCTCCTGGTTCTAGGTTATGGCACCTTCCTTCAGCTGGCTCAACCTGGGCTTGCTTGACCTGTTGGTGGAAACTGGAAATACACTTAGTTAAGGCAATGCAATAATTCAACATATTTTCATCCATCTTGTGAATGTCCATCTGCCTGGTAGTGAAGGGTGCAGAAAATGGCAGTCTCTGAGGTCGTCCGATGACGACGTCATGTGGTGACAGTCCTGTTGTTCTGTTTGTTGTTGATCGCATTACCATCAATGCCAAGGGTAACAGTTTGACCCATTTAAGTCCCGTCTCGCTGCAGAGTTTGGAAAGTTTGTTTATCAGCATACCATTATATCTTTCTACCAGTCCCGCTGACTGTGGATGATAGCTGCAGTGGAATTGTTGGTTGATCTGTAAAGCCTTACACATTTCTCGCACGACTGTTCCAGTAAAATGTGATCCATTGTCACTTGAAAGTCGTGCAGGTATACCAAATCGTGGTACAATTTCTTTTAATAAACCTTTTGCAACAGTAACTGCATCATTCTTTTTACATGGAAAGGCTTCAATCCATCGTGAAAACACATCTACAATAACTAAGACATACTTAAATCCTAAACATACCGGTAATTCAATAAAATCCATCTGTAAATGTACAAAGGGTCCTGTTGGATTTGGGTGGGAGGCAGCCTGTACCTTTTCCGTTTTACCTGGGTTCGTTGTTTGGCAGGTAATGCATTGTTCACTAATTTGTTTTGTAATTGCCGAAATGCCTGGTGAATACCAAGTTTGTGTGATATAGTCTGCCATCCCCCCTTTGCCCGCATGTGTGAACATGTGGACACATCGGGCAATCCATGGGAGTATTGACTTGGGAGCCACCATGTGGCCGTCATGGTAGACCCATACTCCTTCAGGTCTTTTAAAACAAGAATCATTCACCCAAGCTAACACTTCGTCCGGACTGGCCTGTAATTGATAGGCCAAGACATCATCAATTGTGGGTGGGGGATTGTCTGGATCTTGATTTCTAAGAACATATGCAGACACTTGTGGCCCTGTATTGGATAGAGCAGCAGCCTTAGCTGCTCGATCCGTCCTATCATTACCCAAAGAAGCCAGGTCTTGATTGCCTGTATGTGCTTTGCATTTAATAACAGCAATTCTTGTAGGACACTGGAGAGACTTTAAAAGGTTATTAATTTGTTCAGCATTTTTTTAACTGTAGATCCTGATGAAGTCAGGAATCCTCTAAGTTTCCAAATTTGACCATAATCATGAGTGACTCCAAATGCATACCGAGAGTCAGTATAAATATTCACTGATTTTCCTGTAGCTAAAATTCATGCTCTTGTAAGGGCAAACAGTTCTGCTTGTTGTGCTGAAAAGAAAGATGGTAGTGAACATGCTTCGATAATTGAATGATCATCGGAAATGGCATATGCACTTTTTGGCGAGCCCTTTTCGTCTCTGAGGGCTGATCCATCCACATAAAATATAAAATCGCTATTGTCCAGAGGGGTTTCTACAATGTCTATACGAGGCTTAGTGATACTACGCCATGTTCTTCGCAGCCTTCAACATGTCATCGATGACGACGAACACCTCGCTAAGGCCATCCCCACGCCTCCACTACTCGCCTTCAAACAGCCGCCTAACCTCAAAAGTACCATCGTTCGCAGCAAATTACCCAGCTTTCAGGAGAACAGCGACCACGACACCACACAACCCTGCCACGGCGACCTCTGCAAGACATGCCAGATCATCAACACAGATACCATCATCACACGTGAGTACACTACCCACCAGGTACATGGTACATACTCATGTGACTCGGCCAATGTTGTCTACCTCATACGTTGCAGGAAAGGATGCCCTGGAGCATGGTACATCGGCGAGACCATGCAGACACTGCGACAACGTATGAACGGACACCGCGCAACAATCGCCAGGCAGGATTGTTACCTCCCAGTCGGGGAACACTTCAGCAGTCAAGGACATTCAGCCTCGGATCTTCGGGTAAGCGTTTTCCAAGGCGGCCTTCGAGACACACAACAACGCAAAATCGAGCAGAAACTGATAGCCAAGTTCCGCACCCATGAGGACGGCCTCAACCGGGATCTTGGGTTCATGTCACGCTACATGACGTAGAGTCATCCAGACTCGAGTCATCGTTGGCTTGTTCACAGATGTGATTTCCAGTAAAAAAAGTAAAAAGTTTAAAGTTTATGGTTTTCCATACAGACTGCAGCTTCTGACACATTAGACCCCCTGTGACCCCACCTCATTGTCTTAGTTGTATTTTGCGATGTCTTTGATATAATGTCTTCCTGACTGACCTGATTGTCTCTCTGCCGAGGTGTGATAAAAGGCAGTCAGAAAGATTAACTGTAGTCGTCTGACATTGTACGCTACACAGGCATTGTTCTCTGTCTATATATGCTTTGCCGATTTGTATTCCTTCACTTCACCTGACGAAGGAGCAGCAGCTCCGAAAGCTTGTGATTTCAAATAAAACGGTTGGACTATAACCTGGTGTTGTGCGACTTCTCACTGATAACCATAACGTATAGGCGGGGAGGTCAGTTTAAGTTACTCATTCTCAATGGTTGACCCACTCAGTTTGTGTGCCCAAGTTGCACCATCACGCCAGCTCACCCACACACGCACACATAGAAACATAGAAACATAGAAGATAGGAGCAGGAGTAGGCCATTCGGCCCCTCGAGCCTGCTCTGCCATTCAATGAGATCATGGCTGATCATCCAAATTCAGTACCCTGTCCCTGCCTTCTCCCCATATCCCTTGATCCCTTTAGTTTTAAGAAATATATCTAACTCCTTCTTGAATATATTTAATGAATTCGCCTCTACTGCCTTCTGTGGGCAGAATGGCCTCCTTCTGTGCTGTAACCATTCTATGATTCTATGATGCTATGAGTGGAGGAGCAGAGAGATGAACGTGTGTGGATATATTAGCGCTGTGCATTCTCTGAACTCCAGTGTGAGCGCTGTGCATTCTCGGAACTCCAGAGTGTTAGCGCTGTGCATTCTCTGAACTCCAGAGTGATAGCACTGTGCGTTTTCTGAACTCCAGAGTGTCAGCGCTGTGCGTTCTCTGAACTCCAGAGTGTTAGCGCTGTGCGTTCTCTGAACTCCAGTGTTAGCGCTGTGCGTTCTCTGAACTCCAGAGTGTTAGCGCTGTGCGTTCTCTAAACTCCAGAGTGTTAGCGCTGTGCGTTCTCTGAACTCCAGAGTGTCAGCGCTGTGCGTTTTCTGAACTCCAGAGTGTCAGCGCTGTGCGTTCTCTGAACTTCTGTGTGTGAGCGCTGTGCGTTCTCTGAACTCCAGTGTCAGCACTGTGCGATCTCTCTAATCCAGAGCGTTAGCGCTGTGCGTTCTCTGAATTCCAGTGTGTTAGTGCTGTGCGTTCTCTGAACTCCAGAGTGTTAGTGACATGAATCTTGTCATTCATGTGGAAATGTCTTATGAAATAATACTGGGCGGCCTGCTGGTGGCGCTGTCCAGGGAGAGTATAAATACTCGGGCACGGGCCCAGCTTGCAAGGGTAATTCTTAACAGGAACTAGTAAAGGACGCAACTTGATCTCCATGTTGTAAAACAGTTGATTAAAGCTTTGTTTAACGCTTAGACCAAGTGCCTAGTCGTTTTCTTACGTCAATTTAATCAACTGGACCTGCTCCACGCTCTGAGTGGTTTTGGGAACAGACGGCTACGACTCAAACGGTAGAAAGGAACCGGATGTCGTACCAATCCATCATGGAGAAACTACTCCAACCCGCTCGTCTTGACCTGGACCCGAATTCAACTACAACTGCTCAGGTATGGAAACACTGGTATCGTACCTTCAGCAACTTCCTCAGGGCGTGTGGTGAGAATGTTCCTGATAAGTTAGAGATACTTGCCAATTATGTATCCCCTTATGTGTTTGACTATATCGAAGACTGTGTAAACTATGACTCCGCTATCCGAATACTACAGCAACTATATGTTAAGGCTCCAAACAAAATTTTTGCTCGACAACAACCCGGGGTATCACTTGACGAATTCCTTCAAAAGCTTCGCAGGCTCAGTAAAGATTGTAATCTCAAGGCTGTCTCAGCTGAGCAGTACCAGGAGGAGTTAATTTGTGATTCTTTTATTCATGGAATTGCGTCTCCCTTCATACGCCAGTGTCGGTTGGAGAATAAAACCCTTGAGTTACAAGCTGCCTATGACCAGGCATATTCTCGACTTGGCAAAAAAAAAATGCAGATGCCTATCTTTTACCACGTGCACGGACTGCTGCTATCACTTTTAGTGACTCCTCCGATAAGCCTCCGGCAGAAGCCCTCACTGATGACGACTCTATCCTAGCTGATGATGACCCTACCCTAGCGGCATCTTGGTGATCTAAAAGGAAGTGTTTCTTGTGTGGAGGTGCATTTCACTATCGGAAATTTTGTCCTGCTCGTAATGCAATCTGCAATCATTGCAGTAAGAAAGTCCACTTCTTGAAAGTATGTCAGTCAAGAGCCTCTTCTAGGGTTACAGCTGCTATCTATAAAACAGCTTCCCCCCCAAGAGCCACTACTAATGTTACAGCTGTCAAGGATAAAACTGCCCCTCCTTCCATCACAGCTGTTTTTCCCCAAAGCCTGTCCCATGCAGCCACGAAGGTTTTGGTAAATGGACACATTTTGAGTGCATTAATCGACTCATGCAGCTCTGATAGCTTCATTAGCGAGCGGGCTGTCAGTAAGTTAAAACTGCGTATTTACCCCTCGGACAGGGAAATTGCAATGGCTCTGACGACACTGACCACCAACTCTTCCGGCTTTTGTCTTGTCGACCTTATTCTCGATGGCCGCACTTATTTCTCTACATTGCTCAGGGTGCTCAAAAACCTATGCAGTGATGTGCTCCTGGGACAGGATTTCCAGAAACAACACTAAAGACTCACTTTCGAGTTTGGAGGATCAAAGCTGGAGCATACTATTTCCAAAGTACCGTTTTGTGCACTTTTTGTGGCTTCGCTCGACGAGCCCTCCTTGTTTGCCAATCTTTCCCCCCGATGTAAGCCCATAGCCAGTAAATCACGATGTTTCAGCCAAGATGACCTATCCTTTATCGAGGCAGAGATCTCTTGCCTTCTAGCTGACGGTATCATTGAGCCATGTTCATCTTCCTGGCGGGCTCAAGTCGTCGTTGTTAAAAATCCTCTGAAGCAACACAAGAAACGTCTTTGCATCGATTACTCGCAAACTATTAACCAGTATACCGACCTGGATGCCTACCCACTACCACGCATCGATGACATGGTCAATAACCTTGCTAACTACAAGGTATTTTCAACTTTTGACTTAAAGAGCGCATACCATCAAGTACCATTAAAGGACTCTGACAAAAAGTATACGGCCTTTGAGGCCAATGGTCGGCTTTACCAGTTTTGTCGCCTTCCATTTGGGGTCACCAATGGGGTGGCCGTCTTTCAATGGGCAATGGATAGCCTAGTCAAACAAGAGAACTTAACAGACACTTTTCCATATCTGGATAATATCACCATTGCTGGTCATGACCAGAAGGAGCATGATGCCAACCTCCAGAAATTTCTTGACGTTCTCCGTCGTCGCAACTTAACCTTAAATGAGTCCAAATCTGTGAAATCAGTACCATCAGTCAACATCCTTGGCTACTGGGTGGGCAATGGTGTCATCAAACTGGATCCGGAGCGACTTTGTCCGCTTCAGGAGCTCCCTCCTCCTTCGAATCTCAGCTCTCTCCGTCGGGCCCTCGGCATGTTCACCTATTATGAGAAGTGGATACCTCACTTTTCTGACTATATCCAGCCCCTGCTTCACGCGAAGTCATTTCCGTTGGAGGCGAGGGCTATTTCAGCTTTCGACCTCCTCAAGCAACAACTGGAAAAAGCCACGCTTCATTCCATCGATGAAAATCTCCCTTTCGTGGTTGAGTGCGATGCAGCGGAGGTGGCGATCTCGGCTACCTTGAATCAAGGCGGTCGACCCATTGCATTTCTGTCCAGAACTTTGCAGGGTAGTGAGCTCCATTATCCTCCTGTCGAGAAGGAGGCTACGGCTATCATTGAAGCAGTACGTAAATGGAGTCATTTTCTCGCTCGTCGCCATTTCACGCTCATAACCGATCAGCGCTCTGTGGCCTTTATGCTGGATAACCAGAAACTCACTAAAATCAAGAATAACAAAATACAGCTCTGGAAGATGGAATTGGCCGCCTTTGGCTACACCATACAGTATCGACCCGGCAAGGAGAATGTGGCCCCGGATACCCTCACGAGTGCATTATGCTCTTCCATGTCAACTTCGACTCTTGCGGATCTTCATACTGACTGATGCCATCCTGGCGTTACCCGTATGTTGCACTTTGTGCGATCTAAAAATCTCCCATTTTCTACGGAAGACGTGAAAAGAACATGCTCCACTTGTACAATTTGCGCGGAATTAAAACTGTAAGGGGTGACGCCTGTGGCTCTGTGCTTAGCCTGGGTGCTAGTGCAAGGTTAGGCCTTGTTGCCTGTTCTGGTCTCCAGCCAGCCTGGTAACACTAGACACCTGTGAGTGGTTCGACCCACTCGCCCTTACGGTTCTGACACTGGACTTAGGTGCGAGAGCAATAATGCAGAGAAAACTCAGGTAGACCCGGTTGAATAGTGCGAAATGGAAAATCTTTATTGCATATTATTCAAGATTACGAAATACATGTCATAAGCACAGATTAATGACAGTACAATCTTACACGCAGTTATGTAACTAATTTTAGGGAAACGAGGAGTGCACGACACATCGTAAAAGGGGGCACACATTACAATTATCCTTAAAACTTAAACCCTCCCCTATCAATACCTGACCTAAACTAGATTTGTAGGATCGAGACTCATGCTCACCACTCGTGATAACTCGGAGAAATTCCAAAAACTCTGCTCGGATGTTTTTACCGCAGCACCTGACCACCCACGTGTTGATCAGGGGTCTCTGTACCCCACTTGTTTACTCGTTTCTGCTCCGGCTAGCAGGCTGGACCGTCTGCTGTCATGAAGATCTGTGTTGTCCTCGGAGTTCCGACACGACTCGAAAAATAGTCTTCCTGTGCCCTCGCACCGATGCGATAAAACTCGAAGAATGGTCTTCCTGTGCCCTCACGCCAGTTTGTAAAACTCAAAGAATAGTCTTCCTGGGCAAGGAAAGTGTTTATTCGACCTACAGGCGCGGTCGGGGCTTACTGACCGTGGCGATACGTATGGTCGTCTTCATCTCATCTCATCTCATCTCGGGCCTTCGGTTCCAACACCGTTTACCGACTTCTCGGGATGGTGTGCCCGTTTCAAGGCTTCACAGCCCAGTTCTACACAGATCTTCGCGGCAAGCCACGAGGTTGATCCTGGCGGATCAGAAAGTTCAATAGTCTTCCAGCAAGTCGAGCAGCAAGAGTCAGGATCCAAGAGTCAAGATCAAGAGCAAGCGGCAAGAGTCAAGAGACAGATGGACGGTTGTACCTTACAGTTATAGTGCTGTAATTCCTCTTTTCCCGCCCAATCTTAATGTCTTTTCTTTTGTCATGGTTTTGGCGCCCAAACTTCTTGTATAGGGTGATCTCCGTTTAATGGGTTTCGGTGATACTTGTAACGGCCTGAGTACCCGTTAATACTTCTCCCATTGTGGAACCGGTCAGTATTCTCCCTGGAGGGGTTTTGGGGCTTCTAAATGTTTCTGTAACTACCCGCAAACAGCTCTCTCATCGTAGAGTGGTGGGGATTTTGCATATTAATGTTTTTGGATGGGTTCTTGATCGCTCGGTACAATAGCCCTTATTCGCACCTGGGAGACCGATTCCAGTATTTATGTGTAAAATGCAAACCCATTATGTCTTGTGAATTATCTCAAATGTGCTGAGTCTTGTCCGATCTCGCACAAATGTTTATTGGAACGCCATCTTGTCTGCTTATCGAAAAGTCTAGAATGTTCTGCTACGAGGCGTGGCGGCCATTTTACAGGCTGCTTGTGTCCACTTTGAAAACCTGACAGCATTCTGCTGAAATAAAGCTGTTTGTACGAAACTACGTGTCTCCTCCTTATTATATAAAATCGCGATAATTTTGCGAATTCTACAAACCGCAATTCTTCCGTCCGTCGGATGGCTCGCTCATACACGCTACACAGCCTATGCAGCGACTCAGCATTGACTTTAAAGGGCCATTGGCTTCCTCAACGCGAAACACCTACTTGCTTACTATGGTGGACGAATATTCACGCTTTCCCTTTGCTTTCCCCTGTCCCAATATGTTTACTTCCACAGTGATCAAATGCCTCGATCAGGTCTTTTCCCTTTGTGGCATGGCCAATTTCATCCACTCTGATCGGGGTCCCTCCTTCATGTCAAGCGAACTCAAAAGTTATCTTTCCCAACGGGGAATTGCCACAAGTAAAATTACACCATATCATCCTATTGGAAACAGACAGGTTGAGAGATACAACGCTATCGTTTGGAATGCTGTTCGTCTCGCACTGAGGTCACACAATCTACCAGACCAGCAGTGGGAAACTAAGCTCCCTGACGCGTTGCATTCCATCAGGTCTCTTCTTTCTACATCCATCAATGTTACTCCTCACAAACGATTCTTCTGGTTCCAGCGTCGCTCCACTCATGGGACGTCCCTACCATCATGGTTGGCAGCTCCTGGCTCCGTGCTGCTCCGAAGATTTGTCCAATCCATCAAGAGTGATCCCCTCGTCGACGAGGTGGAACTAACGGATGTCAATCCTACATACGCGTACGTGCGGTACCCTGATGGCCGGGAGTCCACAGTTTCACTTCGGGATCTGGCTCCCTGCCCAACCAGTCCCACGGACCCAATCGATAGAGAGATCCGTGTTAATGACGCCGATACTCCGCGCTCCTTCGAGGATGAAGCCCTACCCGGGACATCAAGGGATCTGCCAGCTGCTCCGCTGGATCAACCCGGGGATGGTCACCCGAAGCCAGGACGCCGGTCAATCACCAGCTACTGAGCAGGATGAAACCAGCTCTGTGCCTGTGGGGGCCCGCACCCGGAGTCACGATCTCCCCAGTCCCCCTCAGGTCGATCGAGGCAACACGGGCTCTGCCAGCCTGCCGGTACGAACCAAGCGACCTAGGGACCAAGACACGGCCCGAGGAGACATGCCTTCCAGCCATAAACGGAGATCCAAATGGCTGCGGCTATTCGTAGTCCGATTAATCCGATAGAAGGAAGTCGCCGGACTTCCAATCCTTCAGGCGGGAAGAATGACATGAATCTTGTCATTCATGAAAGAAAGACTTATGAAATAATACTGAGTGGACTGCGGGTGGCGCTGTCCAGGGAGAGTATAAATACTCGGGCACGGGCCCACCTTACGCAGGACATTCTTAACAGGAACTAGTGAAAGAAAACAACTAAACCTCCATGTTGTAAAACAGTTGATTAAATCTTTGTTTAACGCTTAGACCAAGTGCCTAGTAGTTTTCTTACGTCACTGTGCGTTCTCTGAACTCCAGTGTCAGCGCTGTGCATTCTCTGAACTCCAGTGTGAGCGCTGTGTGTTCTCTGAATTCCAGGGTGTCAGCGCTGTGTGTTCTCTGAATTCCAAGGTGTTAGCGCTGTGCGTTCTCTGAACTCCAGGGTCTCAGCGCTGTGCGTTCTCTGAACTCCAGGGTGTCATCGCTGTGCCTTCTCTGAACTCCAGGGTGTCAGCGCTGTGCGTTCTCTGAACTCCAGGGTCTCAGCGCTGTGCGTTCTCTGAACTCGAGTGTTAGCGCTGTGCATTCTCTGAACTCCAGAGTTTCAGCGCTGTGCATTCTCTGAACTCCAGGGTGTCAGTGCTGTGCATTCTCTGAAGTACAGTGTCAGCGCTGTGCGTTCTCTGAACTCCAGGGTGTCTGCGCTGTGCGTTCTCTGAACTCCAGGGTGTCTGCGCTGTGCGTTCTCTGAACTCCAGGTTGTCAGCGCTGTGCGTTCTCTGAACCCCAGGGTGTTAGCGCTGTGCATTCTCTGAACTGCAGTGTTAGTGCTGTGCGTTCTCTGAACTCCAGGTTGTCATCGTGTGCGTTCTCTGAACTCCAGTTTAAGCGCTGTGCGTTCTCTGAACTCCAGTGTTAGCGCTGAGCGTTCTCTGACCTCCAGGGTATCAGCGCTGTGCGTTCTCCGAACACCAGAGTGTCAGCGCTGTGCATTCTCTGAAGTACAGTGTTAGCGCTGTGCGTTCTCTGAACTCCAGGGTGTCAGCGCTGTGCATTCTCCGAACACCAGAGTGTCAGCGCTGTGCATTCTCTGAAGTACAGTGTTAGCGCTGTGCATTCTCTGAACTCCAGGATGTGAGCGCTGTGCGTTCTCTGAACTCCAGAGTGTCAGCGCTGTGCGTTCTGTGGAAGTGTATTTTCTTACTTGGACACAAAATGGCTTCCTAGACACAGAATAAGAGATACAAAATAGCCGACTCTGACTTGCCTGGGAAAAGATTGTAGTTGTTTATGACTTCTCATGGTGATGAATTTAAACTTTGCAGACTATGCTGTTTTCGCAGCAACTGGTACAGAACAAAGAGGCTTCTTCTAATCAACTTGAGATAACCAAGGACTAGTGAAGTAAACATTTAGCCTTTGACTCCAGGTGCCTTGGCCTTGGTGGGAGAAGAAGAACAGACAGACTCCATGACTGTAGAGATTAGCTAGTCTTATCTTAAGGCATTTCTATTTTTTTAACTTTTAACTTAGTTTACTTTAAACAACATGTTATGTGATATAGAAAAGCCTGTTGCTTTCTGTGTACAAAGATGCTGCTTTTCCTTCTGTACTGCAGAGTGCCAAGTAGCCGTTGACTACATGCATTCGCCTTGCGAGCAAGTAAATAATAAAGCCTGTCTTTGACGATACTTTATGTTTCAAGAGTCTTACTCGGAAGTCGAAACTTCGACAGTATTTCTTGGAGGTTCCACCGAGATCGCTTGCTACCTTTCGGTAAGTCACGGACAAAGGACACCACGAATTTCTAGTGACAAATCCTGAATGGCCACAGTGATGTTTTATCACATAAAAAGGATTTCTCATTAGATACTAAATTGGTGTAGTCTGTTTCTTCCGACGGGAGTACTGCGATCTGTTAACTCATGTTTTAGATTTGAGTTGAATCTTGTAACTTTTGCTTTTTTTTTAACATTAAAAAGAGGAGGAGGATTTGACGGCTCAAGGCTAAAACTATCGGGCAAAGGAGGCAAGGAAAAAAGTTGGCAGGGTTGTGTCCCGGACTGATAAAGGTACCAGGTTGTGAGAAAGCGCTAAAAGGTTAAAACTGCAGTATCAAGGGTGGGTCCCTTGAGCCGGAGAAAAGAGTCTTGAGGCAGAAAGTTTTAGATAAGAAACCTTTGTATAGAGTATAAGTTAAATGTTAAGGACTCAGTTTGTAGTGGAGTACAACGCAAACTGAGAATTGACTATTTGTTTAGTTTAAAGTATAAGGTTAAATATTTGATTACTTGATTTGTTTGCCTGTTTGGGCTTTTGCATTGCTTATAATTGTCTTGATTGTTGTTAGTTCTTGTTATTGTTCATCACTTGTGGAACTTTGGATGGTCAAATATAATCGTAAGGGGGTAAAGGGTAAAACTTGTGATTTAGAAGAGTGCCTAGTATAATTAAAACCTTACTAAGATGGGAGCTTCACAGAGCAAGATCCCAGAAAAATGAACTCCAGCTTTTTACATCTTCCAGAACTGTGGTCGGATGTCCACAAGGGATTTGTCTGATTGATCTAAATGGACCAAGAATGACAAGCACCCGTTCCCCATTGATGGAACCTTTAACCTAGACAGAATTACATGTCTAGAGGACTGTCTCACAAATAGAGACCCACAAAGAGGGGGAGGGCGAACAGCCAGCTGTCGTGGTGCACATAGGCACCAACGATATAGGTAAAAAAGGGAATGAGGTCCTAAAAGCAGAATATAGGGAGTTAGGAGGTAAATTAAAAAATAGGACCTCAAAGGTAGTAATCTCAGGATTGCTACCAGTGCCACATGCTAGTCAGAGTAGAAATAGGAGGATATTTCAAATGAATACGTGGCTAGAGGAATGGTGCAAGGGGGAGGGATTCAAATTCCTGGGACATTGGAACCGGTTCTGGGGGAGGTGGGACCAGTACAAACCGGATGGTCTGCACCTGGGCAGGGCCGGGACCGCTGTCCTAGGGGGAGTGTTTGCTAGTGCTGTTGGGGAGGATTTCAACTAATGTGGCAGGGGGTTGGGAACCTGAGCAGGGAGACAGAGGAAAGCATATCAGGAAGGGACAGAAGGTATGGAGTAAAAGGTAAAGTGTTAAATAAGGAAAAAGCAGGAAGTAAGTGTCGCAAAACACATTTGAAAGTTCTTTATCTGAATGCACGTAGCATTCGTAACAAAATTGACGAGTTAACGGCACAAATAACTATGTATGGGTATGATCTTGTGGCCATTACAGAAACATGGCTGCAGGGTGACAACGTCTGGGAATTAAATATGCCAGGGTATTTAACAATCAGGAAGGACAGGCAGGAAGGAAGGGGAGGGGGGGTGGCTATGTTAATAAAAAAAAGGAATCACTGTAATACAGAGAAATGATATTGGGTCAAAAGATCAGGATAATGAAACAGTTTGGGTAGAGATTAGGAATAATAAGGGGAAAAAAACACTGGTGGGCGTAGTATATAGGCCTCCTAATAGTTGCAACTCTGTTGGAAGAAGTATTAATCAGGAAATAGTTGGGGCATGTAATAAGGGAACAGCTATAATTATGGGGGATTTTAACTATCATATTAACTGGACAAATCAAATTGGGCAGGGCAGCCTTGAGGAAGAGTTTATTGAGTGTCTTAGGGATGGATTTCTTGAGCAGTATGTAACTGATCCTACAAGGGGGCAAGCAACCTTGGACCTGGTACTGTGTAATGAGTCTGGATTAATTAATAATGTCCTAGTTAAGGATCCCCTTGGAATGAGTGACCATAACATGGTTGAATTCCATATCCAATTAGAGGGTGAGAAGGTTGGTTCTCAAACAAGCATACTGAGCTTGAATAAAGGAGACTATGATGGCATGAGAGCAGAATTGATTAAAGTGGACTGGGAAAATAGATTAAAGGGTAAGATGGTACATCAGCAGTGGTGTTCATTCAAGGAGTTATTTTACAACTTTCAAAATAAATATATTCCACTGAGGAAAAAAGGGTGTAAAAGAAATGACAGCCATCCATGGCTAAGTAAAGAAATTAAAGAAAGTATCCAACTAAAAACAAGGACATATAAGGTAGCCAAAGTTAGTGGGAGGATAGAAGATTGGGAAGTCTTCAAAAGACAACAAAAAGTAACTAAAGGATTGATTAAGAAAGGGAAAATAGACTATGAAAATAAATTAGCAAAAAATATAAAAACAGATAGCAAGAGTTTCTATAGTTATATAAAAAGAAAAAGGGTGGTAAGGCAAACGTAGGTCCCTTAGAGGATGAGACCGGGAAATTAATGGTGGGAAACATGGAGATGGCAAAAATGCTGAACAAATATTTTGTTTCAGTCTTTACGGTAGAGGACACTAAGAATATCCCAACACTGGACAAACAGGGGGCTCTAGTGGGGGAGGAGCTAAATACGATTAAAATTACTAAGGAATTGGTACTCAGTAAAATAATGGGACACAAGGCGGATAAATCCCCTGGACCTGATGGCTTACATCCTAGGGTCTTGAGGGAAGTGGCAGTAGGAATTGTGGATGCTTTGGTATTAATTTTCCAAAACTCCCTGAACTCAGCAAAGGTCCCAGCAGATTGGAAAACTGCTAATGTAACACCCTTATTTAAAAAGGGTTGTAGGCAGAAGGCTGGAAATTATAGACCAGTTAGCCTAACATCTGTGGTGGGTAAAATTTTGGAGTCTATTATTAAGGAGACAGTTACGGAACATTTAGATAAACATAATTTAATAGGACAAAGTCAGCATGGCTTTATGAAGGGGAAGTCATGTCTGACAAATTTGCTCGAGTTCTTTGAGGACATAACGTACAGGGTGGATAAAGGGGAACCAGTGGATGTAGTGTATTTAGACTTCCAGAAGGCATTCGACAAGGTGCCACATAAAAGATTACTACTCAAGATAAAAAATCACTGTATTGGGGGTAATATTCTGGCATGGGTGGAGGATTGGTTATCTAACAGGAAGCAGAGAGTTGGGATAACTGGTTCATTCTCGGACTGGCAACCAGTAGCCAGTGGTGTTCCACAGGGGTCGGTGCTGGGTCCCCAACTCTTTACAATCTATATTAACGATTTGGAGGAGGGGACCGAGTGTAACATATCAAAGTTTGCAGATGATACAAAGATGGGAGGGAAAGTAGAGAGTGAGGAGGACATAAAAAACCTACAAGGGGATATAGACAGGCTGGTTGAGTGGGCAGAGATTTGGCAGATGCAATACAATATTGGAAAATGTGAGGTTATGCACTTTGGCAGGAAAAATCAGAGAGCAAGTTATTATCTTAATGGCCAGAAACTGGAAAGTACTGCAGTACAAAAGGGATCTGGGGGTCTTGGTGCAAGAAAATCAAAAAGTTAGTATGCAGGTGCAGCAGGTGATCAAGAAAGCCAATGGAATGTTGGCTTTTATTGCTAGGGGGATAGAATATAAAAACAGGGAGGTATTGCTGCAGTTGTATAGGGTATTGGTGAGACCGCAGCTGGAGTACTGCATACAGTTTTGGTGTCCATACTTAAGAAAAGACATACTTGCTCTCGAGGCAGTACAAAGAAGGTTCACTCGGTTAATTCCGGGGATGAGGGGGTGGACATACGAGGAGAGGTTGAGTAGATTGGGACTCTACTCATTGGAGTTCAGAAGAATGAGAGGCGATCTTATTGAAACATATAAGATTGTGAAGGGGCTTGATCGGGTGGACGCGGTGAGGATGTTCCCAATGATGGGTGAAACTAGAACTAGGGGACATAATCTTAGAATAAGGGGCTCCTCTTTCAAAACTGAGATGAGGAGAAACTTTTTCACTCAGAGGGTAGTGGGTCTGTGGAATTTGCTACCCCAGGAAGCTGTGGAAGCTACTTCATTAAATAAATTTAAAACAGAAATAGACCATTTCCTAGAAGTAAAGGGAATCAGGGGTTACGGGGAGCGGGCTGGAAATTGGACATGAGTTTGAGTTCGGATCGGTCAAGGCCCTGTGGGTGGCGGAGCGGGCCCAGGGGCCGAGTGGCCTGGTCCTGCTCCTGCTTCTTGTGTTCTTTAGAGTTGAGGTTGGATCAGATCAGCCATGATCTCATTGAATGGTGGAGCAGGCTCGAGGGGCCGATTGGTCTACTCCTGCTCCTATTTCTTATGTTCTTATGTTCTTATGTAAAAAGTCAGTAAATTGGTCAGCCTTTTCAGACTGGAAAAAGGAAGCAGAAAGGCATAAGGACCATAGTATACAAGCCAGTAGATCTGACATTAAAAATTAAGAGAAAAGACCCAGTGAGTAAATTGGCTAAACAAGATGAAGTCAGACAAATGGCTTTAAGACAAACCAATGATAAAGAAGGAAAAAGATCTAATTTACCGACATTGAAATCTGAAACTCAGCAAAAAAAAGGATTTGGAAAGCCAGGAAAAGCTGCTGAGACGCAGTCTGTTTTTAAAAAAAAAGAGAGAGAAATTTAAAGTTTTATCGACATGGAAGTTATTAATGTCTGTGTCGAGACAAATAAACACACGATTTGTTGAGTGAAAGGAATCTTAAAAGGAATGCTGGGATCTCAGTTTGTGTGAAAGTGTGCGTTAAAAGTACGAAAGTTTGCCTGACTGTGAATGTTTAAGAAGTTACAGTATTTATTTTGTCTGAAAGTCTGTCTTTAAAAAAAAAGTGTCTATCATTTTTGTTTTAGCTCCACCCACTCTTTTGTACAGGGAGCTAAAAGCTGTTTAACCCTTTGAAGACTTGTCTTGAATGATAGTCAAGCGTGTGTTGTTTTAAGTTTGATTTGATTTACTTAAATTTAAGTTAAGCTGGTGTGTAAAAACTGAGAAGAACAACAAAAAGTTTGTGTAACAAAAGATTAAGTTTCGGTCAAAGATTTAACCTTGAAGTCGCAGTTGCTATGGTGAAATCTTCCAAAGCAGTTTGATTTGATTTGCTTAAATGTGAAAAACTAATTTTTCTCCAGTTACAAGAAATATGATGTGATTTATGGTTTTCTACAAGCATGTACTAGTTTGTTTTATCTGTTCTGTTCATGTTCAGTTAAAGTGTGAAAACACAACTGTCTTTTTGGATCGGGAAAGTTTTTTTTAATTTACGTAAAGTGACGCAATTGCGTGCGCCTGACAATGTTTCGCTCCACCTTCTAAAAGACCTGCAAAGGAGTTAACCCTTTCCACTGACAGCTGTTTAAGGTCACCGAGCAACAACTTTAGTATGACATTTAAAGATATTGGACATAATTAAATTTAAGTTTCTGAATTTTAATTTAACATTTCCCAGAAGGAAAATTATGATTTGATAAATTAACCCCTTGGGCTTTAAGCAGAGTCACAATGGAGTCTCTCTTTCTTTTGTTATATGGAAGTTACCTTGTAAACTAATTGCAGCACTTCTGTCTCTAATGTTAAAACACTGTGTAAGCCACCTAGCCTGGAAATCATTTGTTTCTGAAATTGGAATTGATAAGATAAATTGATAGAAATGAAATTGAACATTGACAAAACCTGTCAGTTCAACAATACTGCTGTTTGGATTTTGGGATAATGTTGTAATAACAAAATGGACTCAGGCTCTATATATTGGGTTACTCTTGGGAAAATAAAAGATCCTCTAAAATAATGACAAATAAAAAAAAAGTGTTAATAACTTGGACCTAGTGAGAATGTTTGATCTATGTTTTCAATCTTAAATATTGTACTGGACAGTAAAGTTTCTCCAGGGCTCATGAATGAGATATGAATGGTAATTAAAGGGGAGTGATTGAAGGTGTAAGATTGAAACAGGAGAATTACACTGCTGAATGGGAATTTTAAAAACTTTCTGGTGAAAGTCAGGAAAGAGTAGCTAAGAATAGTAAATTGATAGCTTTCTCTTGGAGACATTTGTGTCCCTGCCTATAATGAACTTTTTAAGAAAACTGAATTTGATAGCCTGGCCACTATCCAAGACATCGGGACCATGCAGAGGAAGATGAACAAAGACAATCTTTTGATAAGATGCCTGAAAGCCCGAGAAAGGCACATGTGGCATGATATTGAGATACCGGTATGAGTGTGCAAATGTGATTCGTTACATATGAGGCAATTACCATCCGGGAATGTATGGTGAATCTGCACTGAAGAACGGGTCTCAGACATGCTCAGTTACTTGACAACAGCAAGACATGAAATGGTTAATGTGGCTCAGGAGAGCGAGACAACTTTTAAAGCATTGACACATACTCCATCGAGAAACTATCTAATTAATGAAACAGAATAGAGTTAAACACACTGGTACCTGTTAGAGGGATTAAAAATTGAAGTTGAAGTGGAGAGTTACCTGGAATCTGGATTGGGACAATTGAGGGCTAAGGAGAAATCATGTTTAGTAAGAATTATCCACAAGATGGATATGAGTAAAAGAGACCTGGAGAATCTTTTAAGTCCATGATTTGTTGATTTAGATGTTAAACAGTAATGTTGCTTGAAATGATTGTAAGACTGAATTTAACTGTGACTAATAATTAATTGTGTTTTGTAGGTAACAGAGCGTGGGAAAAATCAGTGCGAATCCAGTATGAGGTGGTTTTGGTGGTGCCTCCTGTGTCACTACTACCGCAACTACCATGCTTTACGGGTCTAACAGGACCTGTCCCATCAATCAACTCATTTTACATAATATCAAAACCTATGCTCAAGTGAAACTGACAGTAAATGAGATACTTAAGTATGAGCTGCACAATTATGTGGCACAATTTGGATACGACATTCCCCTGTTGTTTGAGGGCTTCAGTGAGCTCCTGATGCGACTGAATTCCTCCCTAAAGCATTTTTTGGAGCAAGACAACTCGAGAATAGATATTGAAATTGACAGCATAGAGGACAACTCACACTGGTGGGATATTGGGCTTAATACATCAGCACACCCTTAGATTTGTATTATTTCACACGCTCTGGTAGTTCTCCAACTTGTAATGATAGTGTATTTGATATATGTAATGTGTGGAGTAAGACTTTGATACACAAGCCAATTGGGTACTCATGCCCATGACTAACCAGCACTAACAAATTGAGCACACCGAAAGAGAAGATCCGAAGCAATGTAGAGGAGATCCCAGGCGGGGTAACATCAGGAAAGATAGAAGAAACAGAGGATACCCCAGGCGGGGCAGAATTGGAACACCGGAACAATGAATTGAATTTGAGTAAGGGGTCAGAGGTTGCTCCTTCTCAAAGGAATGGACTGACAACTAACGCCCAAGTTGAGAGAGCAATAAGAACTAGCCAGATTAGTCAAGAGCCGATTGTGAGAAGTCAATAAGGATATTTCCTTCTCAAAGAAGGGAATTGTAAGAAATAGCTGTTAGATTCAAAGATGGGTTTAATTCTTAGAACAGAGACTGACAACATGCAGCCAGGAACAGATAGCAGAAATGCCAGCAAGGTCGAATATCAAGCATCAAAAGACACATAGAAGTGATAAGGGAATCGTAAAATGCAAAACAACACAGGATGGGGGATAATAGACAAAAATGGAGCCGAAAAGTCATAAAATGTCCTTAAAGAAACATAACAAAACATTCCCCCCCTTAACATTCCTCAAAGATAAGAGGGAGGCCTTGTCAGTCATGCAGAAAGGGACGACGAGGGATGCCTTCCTGCTCCACAATTGGACAATAGGATGAGGGATCATGGGGTTCATATTTGATGCATGGATTGATAATTGTTCTCGTAATTGGAATAGCGTTCTGTGTTATACTGATGATTTTAAATGCATGTTGTAAGGCAGCTATGGCCAGAATGATGCCGGTCGCTGTAGTCAATATTGAACCAAGCAATGAACAGCTGCTACAGGATATCTATATGTAAGCTCTTTTCTTTTCGTACAGACCACCATACACCCGACACCAAGGATAGATAGAGAGGAGAGACGATCTTAAATAAGGTCAGCCATCAATACAGGTATAATCCCAAGGATGGTTAAAACGGAGAAGAAGTTGGCATCCCTGACAAAATTCAAATTTGGTACAGGAACCGACAGGAGAGACCGAAAGGGTTAAATTGAGCTATTTTGTCCTAGAAGGACAAAAAGGGGGGGGATGTGGAAGTGTATTTTCTTACTTGGACACAAAATGGCTTCCTAGACACAGAATAAGAGATGCAAAATAGCCGACTCTGACTTGCCTGGGAAAAGATTGTAGTTGTTTATGACTTCTCATGGTGATGAATTTAAACTTTGCGGACTATGCTGTTTTCGCAGCAGCTGGTACAGAACAAAGAGGCTTCTCTAATCAACTTGAGATAACCAAGGACTAGTGAACTAAACATTTAGCCTTTGACTCCAGGTGCCTTGGCCTTGGTGGGAGAAGAAGAACAGACAGACTCCATGACTGTAGAGATTAGCTAGTCTTATCTTAAGGCATTTCTATTTTTTTAACTTTTAACTTAGTTTACTTTAAACAACATGTTATGTGATATAGAAAAGCCTGTTGCTTTCTGTGTACAAAGATGCTGCTTTTCCTTCTGTACTGCCGAGTGCCAAGTAGCCGTTGACTACATGCATTCTCCTTGCGAGCAAGTAAATAATAAAGCCTGTCTTTGACGATACTTTATGTTTCAACAGTCTTACTCGGAAGTCGAAACTTCGACAGTTCTCTGAACTCCAGAGTATTAGACCTATGCGTTCTCTGAACTCCAGTGCTAGCTCTGTGCGTTCTCTGAACTCCAGTGCTAGCTCTGTGCGTTCTCTGAACTCCAGTGTCAGCGCTGTGCATTCTCTGAACACCAGGGTGTTAGCGCTGTGCATTCTCTGAACACCAGGGGGTCAGCGCTGTGCATTCTCTGAACACCAGGGTGTCAGCGCTGTGCATTCTCTGAACACCAGGATGTCAGTGCTGTGCATTCTCTGAACACCAGGGTGTCAGCGCTGTGCATTCTCTGAACACCAGGATGTCAGTGCTGTGCATTCTCTGAACACCAGGGTGTCAGCGCTGTGCATTCTCTGAACACCAGGATGTCAGTGCTGTGCATTCTCTGAACACCAGGATGTCAGCGCTGTGCGTTCTGTGAACTCCAGGGTGTCAGTGCTGTGCATTCTCTGAACTCCAGCTTGTCAGCGCTGTGCGTTCTCTGAACTCCAGGGTGTCAGCGCTGTGCGTTCTCTGAACTTCAGAGTGTCAGCGCTGTGCCTTCTCTGAAAACCAGATTGTCAGCGCTGTGCGTTCTCTGATCTCCGGCGTGTCAGTGCTGTGCTTTCTCAGAACTCCAGTGTTAGTGCTGTGCGTTATCTGAACGCCAGGGTTAGTGCTGAGCGTTCTCTGAACCTCAGGGTGTCAGCGCTGTGTCTTTTCTGAACTCCAGGGTGTCAGCGCTGTTCGTTCTCTGAAGTCCAGGGTGTCAGCGCTGTGCATTCTCTGAACTCCAGTGTTAGCGCTGTGCGTTCTCTGAACTCCAGGGTGTCAGCGCTGTACGTTCTCTGAACTCCAGGGTGTCAGCGCTGTGCGTTCTCTGAACTCCAGGGTGTCAGCGCTGTGCGTTCTCTGAACTCCAGGGTGTCAGCGCTATGCATTCTCTGAACTCCAGGGTGTCAGCGCTGTGCGTTCTCTGAACTCCAGGGTGTCAGCGCTATGCATTCTCTGAACTCCAGGGTGTCAGCGCTATGCATTCTCTGAACTCCAGGGTGTCAGCGCTGTGCTTCCTCTGAACTCCGGGGTGTCAGCGCTCTGCGTTCTCTGAACTCAAGTGTGTCAGCTCTGTGCGTTCTCTGAAGTACAGTGTTAGCGCTGTGCGTTCGCTGAACCCCAGAGTTTCAGCGCTGTGCGTTCTCTGAACTCCAGTGCCAGTGCTGTGCGTTCTCTGAACTCCAATGCTAGCGCTGTGCATTCTCTGAACTCCACTGTCAGTGCTGTGCATTGTCTGAACTCTAGGGTTAGTGCTGTGCGTTCTCTGAATACCAGGGTGTCTGTGCTCTGTGTGTTCTCTGAACATGATGCGGAATGCCGGTGTTGGACTGGGGTGGACAAAATTGAGAGGTCGCACAACACCAGGTTATAGTCCAACAGTTTTATTTGAAATCACAAGCTTTCGGAGCTATCGATTGCTCCTTCCTCAGGTGAAGTAAATTGGATACAGAATCGCCAGAGCATATATAGATGGAAAACAAAGCATGTGTACTTTACAATTGCAGACCAATAAATTAAATCATCCTGACTATCTGCCGAGGTGTGATAAAGTTAATTAAGTCAGCCAGGAAGGTACCACATCAAAAGACATAGCAAGATACAACTGAGACAATGAGGTGTAGTCGCAGGGGTTCTAACGTGTCAAAAGCTGCCGTCTGTATGTAAAACGAAAAGCTTTAAAAAAAATTTACTTTTTTACTGGGAACATTTTTACTTTTTTACTGGGAATCACATCTGTGAACAAGCTAACGACGACTCGAGTCCGGATCACGTCATGTATCGTGACATAAACCCAAGATCCCGATTGAGACCGTCTTCATGAGTGCGGAACTTGGCTATCAGTTTCTGCTCGATGATTTTGCGTTGTCGTGTGTTTCTAAGGTTGCCTTGGAGAACGCTTACCCGCAGATCCGAGGCTGAATGTCCTTGACTGCTGAAGTGTTCCCCGACTGGGAGGTAACAATCCTGCCTGGCGATTGTTGCGCGGTGCTCGTTCATACGTTGTCTCAGTGTCTGCATGGTCTCGCCGATGTACCATGCCGCGGTGCATTCTTTCCTGCAACGTATGAGGTAGACAACGTTGGCCGAGTCACATGAGTATGTACCATGTACCTGGTGGGTAGTGTCCTCACGTGTGATGGTGGTATCTGTGTTGATGATCTGGCATGTCTTGCAGAGTTTGCCATGGCAGGGTTGTGTGGTGTCGTGGTCGCTGTTATCCTGAAAGCTGGGTAATTTGCTGCGAACGATGGTACTTCTGAGGTTAGGCGGCTGTTTGAAGGCAAGTAGTGGAGGCGTGGGGATGGCCTTAGCGAGGTGTTTGTCGTCATCGATGACATGTTGAAGGCTGCGAAGAACATGGCGTAGTTTCTCCGCTCCGGGGAAGTACTGGACGACGTAGGGTACCCTGTTGGTTGTGTCCCGTGTTTGCCTTCTGAGGAGGTCTATGCGATTTTTCGCTGCTCTCTGAACTCCAGGGTGTCAGCGCTGTTCGTTCTCTGAACTCCAGTGTGTTAGCGATGTGCGTTCTCTGAACTCCAGAATATTAGCGCTGTGCGTTCTCTGAACTCCAGAATATTAGCGCAGTGTGTTCTCTGAACTCCAGTGTTAGCGCTGTGTGTTCTCTGATCTCCAGCTTGTCAGCGCTGTGTCTTCTCTGAACTCCAGCTTGTCAGCGCTGTGCGTTCTCTGAACTCCAGGGTGTCAGTGCTGTGCGTTCTCTGAACTCCAGGTTGTCAGCGCTGTGCGTTCTCTGAAGTACAGTATTAGCGCTGTGCGTTCTCTGAACTCCAGTGTGTTAGTGCTGTGCCTTCTCTGAACTCCAGTGTCAGCGCTGTGCGTTCTCTGGACTCCAGCGTGTTAGCGCTGTGCGTTCTCTGAACTCCAGAGTTTTAGCGCTGTGCGTTCTCTGAACTCCAGTGTGTTAGTGCTGTGCCTTCTCTGAACTCCAGTGTCAGCGCTGTGCGTTCTCTGGACTCCAGCGTGTTAGCGCTGTGCATTCTCTGAACTGCAGAGTGTCAGTGCTGTGCCTTCTCTGAACACGAAGGTGTCAGCGCTGTGCGTTCTCTGAACTCCAGGGTGTCAGCGCTGTGCGTTCTCTGAACTCCAGGGTGTTAGCGCTGTGCGTTCTCTGATCTCCAGCCTGTCAGCACTGTTACTTCTCTTAACTCCAGGGTGTCAGCGCTGTGTGTTCTCTGAACTCCAGGGTGTTAGCGCTGTGCGTTCTCTGAACTCCAGCGTATCAGCGCTGTGCGTTCTCTGAACTCCAGATTGTCAGCGCTGTGCGTTCTATGAAGTACAGTGTGTTAGTGCCGTGTGTTCTCTGAACTCCAGAGTAGTAGCGCTGTGCGTTCTCTGAACTCGAGAGTATCAGCGCTGTGCATTCTCTGAACTCCAGTATTCGCGGTGTGCATTCTCTGAACTCCAGAGTGTTAGCGCTGTGCGGTCTCTGAACTCCAGAGTGTCAGCGCTGTGCATTCTCTGAAATACAGATTGTCAGCGCTGTGCGTTCTCTGAACGCCAGTATATTAGCGCTCTGCGTTCTCTGAACTCCAGTGTTGGCCCTGTGCATTCTCTGAACTCCAGCGTTAGCGCTGAGCATTCTATGAACTCCAGGGTGTCAGCGCTGTGCGTTCTCTGAACTCCAGTGTTAGCGCTGTGCGTTCTCTGAACTCCAGTGTTAGCGCTGTGCATTCTCTGAACTCCAGCCTTAGCGCTGTGCATTCTCTGAACTCCAGCGTGTCAGCGCTGTGCGTTCTCTGAACTCCAGTGTTAGTGCTGTGTGTTCTCTGAACTCCAGTGTTAGCGTTGTGCGTTCTCTGAACTCCAGTGTTAGTGCTGTGCTTTCTCTGAACTCCAGGGTGTCAGCACTGTGCGTTCTCTGAACTCCAGTGTTAGTGCTGTGTGTTCTCTGAACTCCAGTGTTAGCGCTGTGCTTTCTCTGAACTCCAGTGTTAGTGCTGTGTGTTCTCTGAACTCCAGTGTTAGCGCTGTGCGTTCTCTGAACTCCAGTGTTAGTGCTGTGCGTTCTCTGAAATCCAGATTGTCAGCGCTGTGCCTTCTCTGAACTCCAGGGTGTCAGCGCTGAGCGTTCTCTGAACTCCAGAATATTAGCGCTCTGCGTTCTCTGAACTCCAGTGTTAGCGCTGTGCATTCTCTGAACTCCAGCGTTAGCGCTGTGCATTCTCTGAACTCCAGCGTTAGCGCTGAGCATTCTATGAACTCCAGGGTGTCAGCGCTGTGCATTTTCTGAACTCCAGTGTTAGCGCTGTGCGTTCTCTGAACTCCAGTGTTAGCGCTGAGCGTTCTCTGAACTCCAGTGTTAGTGCTGTGTGTTCTCTGAACTCCAGTGTTAGCGCTGTGCGTTCTCTGAACACCAGGGTGTCAGCGCTGTACGTTCTCTGATCTCCATCGTGTTAGCGCTGTGCGTTCTCTGAACTCCAGGGTGTCAGCGCTGTACGTTCTCTGATCTCCAGCGTGTTAGCGCTGTGCCTTCTCTGAACTCCAGGGTGTCAGCGCTGTGCGTTCTCTGAAATCCAGATTGTCAGCACTGTGCGTTCTCTGAACTCCAGGGTGTCAGCGCTGTGCGTTCTCTGAAAACCAGTGTCAGCGCTTTGCTTTCTCTGATCTCCAGTGTGTCAGCGCTGTGCGTTCTCTGAACTCCAGTATTATCCCTCGTTATTCTCTGAACTCCAGTGTAACCACTGTGCATTCTCTGAACTCCAGTGTAAGCGCTGTGCATTCTCTGACCTCCAGTGTGTCAGCGCTGTGCGTTCTCTGAACACCAGGGTGTCTGCGCTGTGCGTTCTCTGAACCCCAGGGTGTCAGCGCTGTGCGTTCTCTGAACCCCAGGGTGTCAGCGCTGTGCCTTCTCTGAACTCCAGGGTGTCAGCGCTGTGCCTTCTCTGAACTCCAGGGTGTCAGTGCTGTGCGTTCTCTGAACCCCAGGGTGTCAGCGCTGTGCATTCTCTGAACCCCAGGGTGTCAGCGCTGTGCGTTCACTTAACTCCAGTGTCAGCGCTGTGCGTTCTCTTAACTCCAGTGTTAGCGCTGTGCGTTCTCTGAACTCCAGTGTTAGCGCTGTGCGTTCTCTTAACTCCAGTGTTAGCACTGTGCGTTCTCCGAACTCCAGTGTTAGCGCTGTGCGTTCTCTGAACTCCAGTGTTAGCGCTGTGCGTTCTCTTAACTCCAGTGTTAGCGCTGTGCGTTCTCTTAACTCCAGTGTTAGCGCTATGCGTTCTCTTAACTCCAGTGTTAGCGCTGTGCGTTCTCTGAACTCCAGTGTTAGCGCTGTGCGTTCTCTGAACACCAGGGTGTCAGCGCTGTGCGTTCTTTGAACTCCAGGGTGTCAGCGCTGTGTGTTCTCTGAACTACAGGGTGTCAGCCTTGTGTGTTCTCTGAACTACAGGGTGTCAGCCCTGTACGTTCTCTGAACTACAGGGTGTCAGCGCTGTTCGTTCTCTGAACTCCAGTGTGTTAGCGATGTGCGTTCTCTGAACTCCAGAATATTAGCGCTGTGCGTTCTCTGAACTCCAGAATATTAGCGCTGTGCGTTCTTTGAACTCCAGTGTTAGCGCTGTGTGTTCTCTGAACTCCAGTGTTAGCGCTGTGCCTTCTCTGAACTCCAGCTTGTCAGCGCTGTGCGTTCTCTGAACTCCAGGGTGTCAGCGCTGTGCGTTTTCTGAACTCCAGGTTTAGTGCTGAGCTTTCTCTCTACTCCAGAGTGTTAGCTCTGTGCGTTCTCTCTACTCCAGGGTGTCAGCGCTGTGCGTTCTCTGAACTCCAGGGTGTCAGCGCTGTGTGTTCTCTGAACTCCAGCATGTCAGCGCTGTGCCTTCTCTGAAAACCAGATTGTCAGCGCTGTGCGTTCTCTGATCTCCGGCGTGTCAGTGCTGTGTGTTCTCTGAACTCCAGATTGTCAGCGCTGTGTGTTCTCTGAACTCCAGTGTTAGTGCTGTGCGTTCTCTGAACGCCAGGGTTAGTGCTGAGCATTCTCTGAACCTCAGGGTGTCAGCTCTGTGCGTTATTTGAACACCAGGGTGTCAGCGCTGTGTCTTTTCTGAACTCCAGGGTGTCAGCGCTGTTCGTTCTCTGAAGTCCAGAGTGTTAGCGCTGTGCATTCTCTGAACTCCAGTGTTAGCGCTGTGCGTTCTCTGAACTCCAGGGTGTCAGCGCTATGCGTTCTCTGAACTCCAGGGTGTCAGCGCTGTACGTTCTCTGAACTCCAGGGTGTCAGCGCTGTGCGTTCTCTGAACTCCAGGGTGTCAGCGCTGTGCGTTCTCTGAACTCCAGGGTGTCAGCGCTGTGCGTTCTCTGAACTCCACTATCAGTGCTGTGCGTTCTCTGAACTGCAGAGTGTCAGCGCTGTGCGTTCTCTGATTTCCAGAGTTTTAGTGCGGTGTGTTCTCCGAACTCCAGTGTTAGCGCTGTGCGTTCTCTGATCTCCAGCCTGTCAGCGCTGTGATTTCTCTGATTTCCAGATTGTCAGCGCTGTGCGTTCTCTGAACCCCAGTGTGTCAGCGCTGTGCGTTCTCTGAAGTACAGTGTCAGCGCTGTGCGTTCTCTGAACTCCAGGGTGTCAGCGCTGTGCTTTCTCTGAACTCCAGTGTTAGCGCTGTGCGTACTCTGAACTCCAGTGCTAGCGCTGTGCGTTCTCTGAACTCCAGGGTGTCAGCGCTGTGCGTTCGCTGAACCCCAGAGTTTCAGCGCTGTGCGTTCTCTGAACTCCAGTGTCAGTGCTGTGCGTTCTCTGAACTCCAATGCTAGCGCTGTGCATTCTCTGAACTCCAGTGTTAGCGCTGTGCGTTCTCTGAACTCCAGTGTTAGTGCTGTGTGTTCTCTGAACTCCAGTGTTAGCGCTGTGCGTTCTCTGAACTCCAGGGTGTCAGCGCTCTGCGTTCTCTGAACTCGAGGGTGTCAGCTCTGTGCGTTCTCTGAAGTACAGTGTTAGCGCAGTGTGTTCTCTGAAATCCAGGATGTCAGCGCTCTGCGTTCTCTGAACTCCGGGGTGTCAGCGCTCTGCGTTCTCTGAACTCGAGGGTGTCAGCGCTGTGCGTTCTCTGAAGTACAGTGTCAGCGCTGTGCGTTCGCTGAACTCCAGTGTCAGTGCTGTGCGTTCTCTGAACTCCAATGCTAGCGCTGTGCATTCTCTGAACACCAGGGTGTCAGCGCTGTGCGTTCTCTGAACTCCAGAGTGTTAGCCCTGTGCATTATCTGAACTCCACTGTCAGCGCTGTGCATTGTCTGAACTCTAGGGTTAGTGCTGAGCGTTCTCTGAACACCAGTGTTAGGACTGAGCGTTCTATGAACTCTAGGGTTAGTGCTGTGCGTTCTCTGAATACCAGGGTGTCTGTGCTCTGTGCGTTCTCTGAACTCCAGGGTGTCAGCACTGTGCGTTCTCTGATCTCCAGCCTGTCAGCGCTGTGTGTTCTCTGAACTCCAGGGTGTCAGCGCTTTGCCTTCTCTGAACTCCAGTGTGTTAGCGCTGTGCTTTCTCTGAACTCCAGAATATTAGCGCTGTGCGTTCTCTGAACTCCTGAATATTAGCGCTGTGCGTTCTCTGAACTCCAGTGTTAGCGCTGTGTGTTCTCTGAACTCCAGTGTTAGCGCTGTGCCTTCTCTGATCTCCAGCCTGTCAGCGCTGTGCCTTCTCTGAAAACCAGATTGTCAGCGCTGTGCGTTCTCTGATCTCCAGGGTGTCAGTGCTGTGCGTTCTCTGAACCCCAGGGTGTCAGTGCTGTGCGTTCTCTGAACCCCAGGGTGTTAGCGCTGTGCGTTCTTTGATCTCCAGCCTGTCAGCGCTGTGTCTTCTCTGAACTCCAGATTGTCAGCGCTGTGCGTTCTCTGAACTCCCGGGTGTCAGCGCTGTGCGTTCTCTGGTCTCCAGCCTGTCAGCTCTGTGCGTTCTCTGAAATCCAGGGTGTCAGCGCTGTGCGTTCGCTGAACCCCAGTGTTAGCGCTGAGCGTTTTCTGAACTCTAGGGTTAGTGCTGAGCGTTCTCTGAACTCTAGGGTTAGTGCTGAGCGTTCTCTGAACTCCAGGGTGTCAGCGCTGTGCGTTCTCTGAAATCCAGATTGTCAGCGCGGTGCATTCTATGAACTCCAGAGTGTTAGCGCTGTGTTCTCTGAACTCCAGGGTGTCAGCGCTGTGCGTTCTCTGAACCCCAGGGTGTCAGCACTGTTCCTTCTCTAAACTCCAGATTGTCAGCGCTGTGCGTTCTCTGAACTCCAGAATGTTAGCGCGGTGCATTCTCTGAACTCCAGAATGTTAGCGCTGTGCGTTCTCTGAACTCCAGTGTTAGCGCTGTGTGTTCTCTGAACTCCAGTGTTAGCGCTGTGCGTTCTCTGAACTCCAGTGTTAGCGCTGTGCGTTCTCTGAACTCCAGTGTTAGAGCTGTGCGTTCTCTGAACTCCAGTGTTAGCGCTGTGCGTTCTCTGAACACCAGGCTGTCTGCGCTGTGCGTTCTCTGAACTCCAGGGTGTCAGCGCTGTGCCTTCTCTGAACTCCAGGGTGTCAGCGCTGTGCGTTCTCTGAACTCCAGGGTGTCAGCGCTGTGCGTTCTCTGAACTCCAGTGTTAGCGCTGTGCGTTCTCTGAACTCCAGTGTTAGCGCTGTGCATTCTCTGAACTCCAGTGTTAGCGCTGTGCATTCTCTGAACTCCAGCGTTAGCGCTGAGCGTTCTCTGAACACCAGGGTCTCTGCGCTGTGCGTTCTCTGAACTCCAGGGTGTCAGCGCTGTGCGTTCTCTGAAATACAGATTGTCAGCGCTGTGCGTTCTCTGAAATCCAGTGTTAGCGCTGAGCATTCTCTGAACTCCAGTGTTAGCGCTGTGCGTTCTCTGAACTCCAGGGTGTCAGCGCTGTGCGTTCTCTGATCTCCAGTGCGTCAGCGCTGTGCCTTCTCTGAACTCCAGGGTGTCAGCGCTGTGCATTTTCTATACTCCAGTGTTAGTGCTGTGAGTTCTCTGAACTCCAGTGTTAGCGCTGTGCGTTCTCTGAACTCCAGTGTTAGCGCTGTGCGTTCTCTGAACTCCAGTGTTAGCGCTGTGCGTTCTCTGAACTCCAGTGTTAGCGCTGAGCATTCTCTGAACTCCAGTGTTAGCGCTGTGCCTTCTCTGAACTCCAGGGTGTCAGCGCTGTGCATTTTCTATACTCCAGTGTTAGTGCTGTGAGTTCTCTGAACTCCAGTGTTAGCGCTGTGCGTTCTCTGAACTCCAGTGTTAGTGCTGTGTGTTCTCTGAACTCCAGTGTTAGCGCTGTGCGTTCTCTGAACTCCAGGGTGTCAGCGCTGTGCGTTCTCTGAACTCCAGGGTGTCAGCGCTGTACGTTCTCTGAACTCCAGCGTGTTAGCGCTGTGCGTTCTCTCAACTCCAGGGTGTCAGCGCTGTGCGTTCTCTGAACTCCAGGGTGTCAGCGCTGTGCGTTCTCTGAACTCCAGGGTTAGCTCTGTGCGTTCTCTGAACTCCAGCGTTAGCGCTGAGCGTTCTCTGAACACCAGGGTGTCAGCGCTGTGCGTTATCTGAACTCCAGAATATTAGCGCTTTGTTTTCTCTGAACTCCAGCCTGTCAGTGCTGTGTCTTCTCTGAACTTCAGATTACCAGCGCTGGGTGTTCTCTGAACTCCAGAGTGAGAGCGCTGTGCCTTCTCTGAACTCCAGTATTAGCCCTGTGTATTCTCTGAACTCCAGTGTAACCGCTGTGCATTCTCTGAACTCCAGTGTTAGCGCTGTGCGTTCTCCGAACTCCAGTGTTAGCGCTGTGCGTTCTCTGAACTCCAGGGTGTCAGCGCTGTGCGTTCACTGAAATCCAGTGTTAGCGCTGTGTGTTCTCTGAACTCCAGTGTTAGCGCTGTGTGTTCTCTGAACTCCAGTGTTAGCGCTGTGCGTTCTCTGAACTCCAGGGTTAGCCCTGTGCGTTCTCTGAACTCCAGTGTTAGCGCTGTGCGTTCTCTGAACTCGTGTTAGCGCTGTGCGTTCTCTGAACACCAGTGCTAGCGTTGTGCGTTCTCTGAACTCGTGTTAGCGCTGTGCGTTCTCTGAACACCAGTGCTAGCGTTGTGCGTTCTCTGAACTCCAGAGTATTCGCGCTGTGCATTTTCTATACTCCAGTATTCGCGCTGTGCGGTCTCTGAACTCCAGAGTGTCAGCGCTGTGTATTCTCTGAAATACAGATTGTCAGCGCTGTGCATTCTCTGAAATACAGATTGTCAGCGCTGTGCGTTCTCTGAACTCCAGAATATTAGCGCTGTGCGTTCTCTGAACTCCAGTGTTAGCGCTGTGCATTCTCTGAACTCCAGCGTTAGCGCTGAGCGTTCTCTGAACACCAGGGTGTCTGCGCTGTGCATTCTCTGAACTCCAGTGTTAGAGCTGTGTGTTCTCTGAACTCCACAATATTAGCCCTGTGCGTTCTCTGAACTCCAGTGTTAGCGCTGTGCGTTCTCTGAACTCCAGTGTTAGCGCTGTGCATTCTCTGAACTCCAGTGTTAGCGCTGTGCGTTCACTGAAATCCAGTGTTAACGCTGTGTGTTCTCTGAACTCCAGTGTTAGCGCTGTGCGTTCTCTGAACTCCAGGGTTAGCCCTGTGCGTTCTCTGAACTCGTGTTAGCGCTGTGCGTTCTCTGAACTCTAGGGTGTCAGCGCTGTGCGTTCTCTGATCTTCAGATTGTCAGCGCTGTGCATTCTCTGATCTCCAAATTGTCAGCGCTGTGCGTTCTCTGAACTCCAGATAATTAGCGCTGTGCGTTCTCTGAACTCCAGTGTCAGAGCTATGCGTTCTCTGAACTCCAGTGTCAGTGCTGTGCGTTCTCTGAACTCCAGTGTTAGAGCTGTGTGTTCTCTGAACTCCACAATATTAGCCCTGTGCGTTCTCTGAACTCCAGTGTTAGCGCTGTGCGTTCTCTGAACTCCAGTGTTAGCGCTGTGCATTCTCTGAACTCCAGTGTTAGCGCTGTGCGTTCTCTGAACACCAGGCTGTCTGCGCTGTGCGTTCTCTGAACTCCAGGGTGTCAGCGCTGTGCGTTCATTGAACTCCAGGGTGTCAGCGCTGTGCGTTCTCTGAACCTCAGGGTTTCAACGCTGTGCGTTCTCTGAACTCCAGGGTGTCAGCCCTGTGCATTCTCTGAACTCCAGGGTGTCAGCCCTGTGCATTCTCTGAACTACAGGGTGTCAGCCCTGTGCATTCTCTGAACTACAGGGTGTCAGCGCTGTGCATTCTCTGAACTACAGGGTGTCAGCCCTGTGCATTCTCTGAACTACAGGGTGTCAGCCCTGTGCATTCTCTGAACTACAGGGTGTCAGCCCTGTGCGTTCTCTGAACTACAGGGTGTCAGCCCTGTGCGTTCTCTGAACTACAGGGTGTCAGCGCTGTGCATTCTCTGAACTCCAGATAATTAGCGCTGTGCGTTCTCTGAACTCCAGTGTGAGTGCCGTGCGTTCTCTGATCTCCAGTGTTAGCGCTGTGCGTTCTCTGAAATCCAGATTGTCAGTGCTGTGCGTTCTCTGAACTCCAGGGTGTCAGCGCTGTGCGTTCTCTGAACTCCAGGGTGTCAGCACTGTGTCTTCTCTGAACTTCAGATTTCCAGCGCTGTGCGTTCTCTGAACTCCAGTGTTAGCGCTGTGCGTTCTCTGATCTCCAGCCTGTCAGCGCTGTGTCTTCTCTGAACTCCAGGGTGTCAGCGCTGTGCGTTCTCTGATCTCCAGCCTGTCAGCGCTGTGTCTTCTCTGAACTTCAGATTTCCAGCGCTGTGCGTTCTCTGAACTCCAGTGTTAGCGCTGTGTGTTCTCTCAATTCCAGCGTGTCAGCGCTGTGCATTCTCTGAACTCCAGTATCAGCGCTGTGCGTTCTCTGATCTCCAGCGTGTCAGCACTGTGCGTTCTCTGAACTGCAGAGTGTCAGCGCTGTGCGTTCTCTGATCTCCAGCGTGTCAGCGCTGTGCGTTCTCTGATCTCCAGCGTGTCAGCGCTGTGCGTTATCTGAACTCCAGATTGTTAGCGCTGTGCGTTCTCTGAAGTACAGTGTGTTAGTGCCGTGTGTTCTCTGAACTCCAGAGTAGTAGCGCTGTGCGTTCTCTGAACTCGAGAGTATTAGCCCTGTGCGTTCTCTGAACTCCAGTGTCAGTGCTGTGCCTTCTCTGAACTCCAGGGTGTCAGTGCTGTGTGTTCTCTGAACTCCAGTGTCAGCGCTGTGCGTTCTCTGAACACCAGTGCTAGCGTTGTGCGTTCTCTGAACTCCAGAGTATTCGCGCTGTGCATTTTCTATACTCCAGTGTCAGCCCTGTGCATTCTCTGAACTCCAGTATTCGCGCTGTGCGGTCTCTGAACTCCAGAGTGTCAGCGCTGTGCATTCTCTGAAATACAGATTGTCAGCGCTGTGCGTTCTCTGAACTCCAGAATATTAGCGATGTGCGTTCTCTGAACTCCAGTGTTAGCGCTGTGCATTCTCTGAACTCCAGCGTTAGCGCTGAGCGTTCTCTGAACACCAGGGTGTCTGCGCTGTGCATTCTCTGAACTCCAGTGTTAGAGCTGTGTGTTCTCTGAACTCCACAATATTAGCGCTGTGCGTTCTCTGAACTCCAGTGTTAGCGCTGTGCATTCTCTGAACTCCAGTGTTAGCGCTGTGCGTTCTCTGAACACCAGGGTGTCTGCGCTGTGCGTTCTTTGAACTCCAGGGTGTCAGCGCTGTGCGTTCTCTGAACCTCAGGGTTTCACCACTGTGCGTTCTCTGAACTCCAGGGTGTCAGCCCTGTGCGTTCTCTGAACTACAGGGTGTCAGCCCTGTGCGTTCTCTGAACTACAGGGTGTCAGCCCTGTGCGTTCTCTGAACTACAGGGTGTCAGCGCTGTGCATTCTCTGAACTCCAGATAATTAGCGCTGTGCGTTCTCTGAACTCCAGAGTGTTAGCCCTGTGCGTTCTCTGAACTCCAGTGTCAGTGCTGTGCATTCTCTGAACTCCAGTGTTAGCTCTGTGCGTTTTGTGAACTCCATTGTGTTAGCGCTGTGCGTTTTCTGAACTCCAGAGTTTTTGCGCTGTGCGTTCTCTGAACTCCAGTGTTGGCGCTGTGCGTTCTCTGAACTTAAGTGTGTCCGCGCTGTGCTTTCTCTGAACTCCAGAGTGTCTGCACTGGCAGTCCTCCTCAAAAGCACGTCCATGAAGCTCTGGTCTCTCTGCTCCATAGCTGCCCATCGCTCCTCCAGAAATGTCAGCCTATTCTGAACAGTCACCATGTTTTCCTGACTCTGGCGACTTATTTCCTCCATGGCCGTTGCCATCCTATCCATGGTGGTGCGTTCATGCGCCATTGCCTCCACCATGGCAGTGCTGATGTTAGAGATGGACTCCTCCATTCTCTCCACACTCACACTAACCCTGGAGGCAAACCCTTCCAGAGACACCTGCACTTGTTCCTGTATTTCATGAACCGCTCTTTTTCTGGATGGCCCCAGAGGCACAGCATCTGCATGCAGCTCAGCAGAGCTAGGAGAGTCCTGCGACCTCTGAAAGGACTCCCCACTGCTGTCGCTGTCTCCACCATCTGCTGATGCTCACTTGTGCGCTGTGATAGACCAGGTGGCAACACTACTCTATCTCGCGATGGCCCCACCGAGGTGTGCGTTGCTGCGCTGGTGCTGGGTGCGCTGAGTCCTGGTGCCGCTGGTCCCACAGAGGCTTCAGGTTCCTCTGAGGAGATGTCCGGGTCTTCATCCTGGATCATGGGGAGGCTCCTGTGGGAGAGTAAAGGCTTGAATTAGCCATTTGATATTGATGTAGCAGACACATCCTTTTGAGTAGATGATACAAAGCGATTCTCTATGAACATCATATGCCATTGCTTTCTGAGAGGGATGAAAATCTATTATGTCACCAGCTTCCTCTAGTGTGCCCATCTCTCCATCGCCCACTTCCAGGTCCTCGCCACCTCCAACAATCTCGTTTGCTGCCTCCTCACCACTGGTTAATGTTGCAAGGGAAGCTGGTCCTCCTCCATCTTTGCTCTCTCCCGCTTATTGTGGGCTATCCTTTCCTGCAATGAGGGACACAAGCGGTGTTTCAGCCACAGTGATGGAGTGAGTGTGAAGAATCCCTACCAAAGAAGCTTTGAGGGAGACGAAGATGGGGTGAGGTGCCAAGAGGAAGGTAGCTCCCTGTGCGTTGTTAGTTGTTGTCACTACATGACAGTGAGTGAGAGTCTAAGGGGTCCACAGGCAGGATGCTGAAGTGATTCAGTGCAGAGACAGAGATGGATAGGAAAGGGTGCAAGAGAAGTAAGAGTAAGTTGGGATGTGAAGGAGGAGACTTACAATGTAGAGTGCTGGTGATGAGAAGAGAAGAGAAGCAGAGTGAAGGCAAGTGTGATGGGATACTCACTTTTGATGTTCGCACAAGACCGTTAAACCTTTTGCGACACTGGATCCATGAGCGTGAACATATGGACCTTGCGCTGACCTCCTGAGCAATGCGCAGCCAGGCTGCCTTGGTCTGCTGAGGAGACTTCCTCCGGCCATCAGGAGGGAAGAGAATCTCCCTGCGCCCTCTGACAGAATCGACAGGAATTTGGAGGGACTCATCATTAAACCGAGGAGCTGCCTTGCCTCTAGAAGAAATCATAGCTTTGAAGAGAAGTGCAGGAAACCACAATGGAAAGGCTCAGGCTGGAAGGCAGCTTTAAAAGCAACTGCTATTGTGACGTCATCAGAGGCGGCCAGCCGACCTGATCCCACTCACTGGACTGGCCAGCGCGCCTCTGTAAGATTCTCAAAATTCACAGATCCCCCAAAACTCGAAGACAAACCCTAAGGAAAAAGACTTTGGACTCTTTTCTAACTATTTCAAGGTGATAAAATGCATTTGGGCCTAAAACAAGGAATTTAAGACCAAAAGCCAAGTTTTGGCATTTTAAAAACATGTCTGGGCCTGTAAAGGGACAAGGAGGTGGGTTCGACCTCTGTAAAAGCAGTTTTGGATATTGGAGTTAATTACACTGTCTGGGGAACCGGGATGACCTCACTCAAGCCCCAGCAGACATTAACATTTTAACAATAAACCCAGGGAAAGAGCAGTCCCACCCAAAATTACAGGCCCCATCAAAACCATCACAGGACCCATCAAAAACATGCATAAAACAAATCACTTGGCCCGCTCTATAGAAATCCTAAGCCCAGTTAAGAAACCAAACATAAGAACAATCACCTACAATTAACCAAGAAGATCGACAGGATGGAGCCATCCCCGAAACCACTTCACACATTTACAAACCAGTTACTGTTAACGAGCCCTCCAAAATCTTACAATGATAAGGAAGCTTCAATGGGTATAATTAAAGGCCCGTTCTCAACAGTTCAAGTTCGAGTTCTCCAGTAGAGTTACAGAGCAGTTCAAGGAGACAAGCAGTTCAACAGTTACACAGCAGCAAGGAATTCAGCAAGCAGTCCGGCAGAAGGCAGTTCCACAGTTCTGCAAGAAGGCAGTTCCACAGCTCTGAAGAAGACAAATGTGAGAAGTCGCACAACACCAGGTTATAGTCCAACAGGTTTATTTGAAATCACAAGCTTTCGGAGCGCTGCTCCTTCATCACCTGACGAAGGAGCAGCAGCTCCGAAAGCTTGTGATTTAAAAAAAAAAACCTGTTGGACTATAACCTGGTGTTGTGCGACTTCTCACATTTGTCCACCCCAGTCCAACACCGGCATCTCCACATCCTGCAGAAGACAGTTCAACAAGGCAAGGGGGTAACGGAAAGAAGTTCAACAAAGAAGGCCAACCGCTCCAGAAGCAGGCCGACACGCAAGAAGAAACCAGAGCGACCGCCTCAGTGACCATCAGACACCTCGCGGCAACAAGGGCCTTACGAAACCTTTTACTCAAAAGACTCTAAACCCTAACTCTCAACTGTCAAGGATTTGTTTGGTGAGCATTATCCCTGGTTCTCCAGAGTCCAACCTAGCTAGTGAAGTGGGATTGGGAGGGGTGAAGTATTCTTCTAATGTTATTTCCCTCGTTTGTACCAAAGTGTTCCTCACTTTTAGAGTGTTAAGAGTGTTTGTGTTGTGTTTTACTTTCTTGAATAAAGATCAAAGTTCTTGCATCAAACCCAGTTGTCTGCTGCACCTTTTATCACAAACCCCAAATAAGTCCAAGGTCTAGAACCAAGGGAGTGGGAGCGATTCGAACCGCTCAGGAGTCAGAGGTGAAGCTGATACAAACACCTCCATGAAATTAACAAGGTACTTGAATAAAAATCGCAACTCTGCAGCTGTTCCCGCAGGAAGTGGCTCCCGAACCCGCCCACCACGCAACCCGACTCCAACTCACCTCGGGAATTAAAATCGAAGCCTATGACTCTATTACAGAAACAACCAATCAAATTGCAGTTTTTTCTTTGAACAGCCATGTTGTTTAACAAATGTTTGTAAAATAACATTTATATTGTACCAAGCACAACATCATTCACAGCAAAATCTTGAAACATAACCGTATAATTGCCCATGACCTAATGGGTTTTGTTTCTTTCCTGGAGCTTGCCTTTATCTACTAGGCATTGGGTCCCTTTCTTTTGGGCCTCCAGAAAGATAGAAAGACTTGTGTTTATACAGCACCTTTCACAACCTCAGGCCGTCACAACCGCTTTACAGCCAATGATATACTTTTTGAAATGTGGTCACTGTTGTAATGTAGGAAACGCGGCAGCCAATTTGCGCGCACAGCAAGCTCCCACAAACAGTAATGCGGTAATGACCAGATTATCTGTTTTTTAGTGCTATTGATTGAGGGATAAATATTGGCCAGGACACCGGGGATAACTCCCCTGCTCTTCTTCAAAATAGTGCCATGGGATCTTTTATGTCCACCTGAGAGAGCAGACGGGGCCTCGGTTTAACGTCGCATCTGAAAGACGGCACCTCCGACAGTGCAGCACTCCCTCAGCACTGCCCTGGAGGGTCAGCCTGGATTTTGATGTCAATGGAGGGTAAAATCGGCCGGGGTGTAAATCTGGCATTGCACCCGATCCTGTCAGTTTCGTGACAGATGTGTTGGGTTAAAATTACTCCCAATATTGTAAAATTCGCAAATTATCGCGATTTCGAAATAACAAGAAAGAGAGATACAGATTCGTTAAAACAGTTTTATTTCAGCAAAATGCTGTCAGGTTTCAAAACGGACACAAGAAGCCTGTAAAATGGCCGCCGCGCCTCGTGGCAGAAGTTTCTAGACTTTTCAGTAGGCAGACAAGATGGCGTTCCAATAAACATTTCAGCAAGATCAGACAATGCTCAGCATATATTGATATAAGACAAGACGCGATCGTTTTGCATTTTGACACCTAAGCAAGAAATATAAGTGCTGGAATCGGTTTTCCATGCACAAACGAGGGCTATTGTACTGAGCAATCAAGGGCCCATCCAAAGACATTGATACGCAAATTCCCCGTGGCTCTACGATGAGAGAGCCGTTCGCGGGTACTCACAGCAAGAATTCGGAGGCCCCCAAAACCCCTCCAGGGAGACTCCTAGCCGGTTCCACAATGGGAGAAATATTAACGGGTACTTAGACAGTTACAAGTATCACCGAAACCCATTAACGACAAGAACCACCCCATACAAGAAGTTTGAGCGCCAAAACATGACAAAAGATGAACATTAAGATTGGGCGGGAGATAAGGAATTACAGTACTATAACTGTAGTGTCCAAACGTCCATCTCTTCTTCTTATTCTGTTATTCGCTTGGAATCGACTCTGGACGCCTGGCTCTTATCCCGGACGACCGTTCCTTGCGGGGTCGACCGCGTGGCCTGCCGCGAAGATCTGTGAAGAGCTGGACTGCGAAGGCCGGTAAGCGGGTGCACCATCCCGAGGGTCGGTAAACGGTGTAGGGACTCGAAGGCCCGACGAAACGAAACAAGACAAGAAGAAGAAGAAGACGACTACACGTGCCGCCGCGGTCAGTAAACCCCGACCGCGCCCGAAGTATAAAGAACGTTGTTAAGCTCTATAGGTTTTGAGCAGGAATCCGAGGTCAACACAGATCTTCATGACAGCAGACGTTCTAGCCTGCTAGCCGGAGCAGAGCAAGTAAACAAGTAGGGTGCAGGGACCCCTGGTCAACACGTGAACGGTCAGGTGTTGCAGCGAATACAGCCGAGCGCCGTTTTAGAATTCTCCGAGGTATTACGAGTGGTGAGCATGTTTCTCGATCCTACAGATCTAGATTAGAGCAGGCATTGATAGGGGAGGGTGACTTCATTAAGGATAATTATAACGTGTGTCCCCTTTTTCGATGTGTCGTGCGCTCCTCGTTTCCCTAAACCTAGTTTTATAAATGTATGTAAGCTTGTACTGTCATTAATCTGTGCTTATGACATGTATTTCGTAATTTTGAACAATATGCAATAAAGATTTCCATTTCGTACTATTCAACCGGGTCTACCTGAGTTTTCTCTGCATTACTGCTCTCGCACCTAAGTCCAGTGTCAGAATCGTAAGGGCGAGTGGGTCGAACCACTCACAGGTGTTTAGTGCTACAAGACTGGCTGGAGACCAGAACAGGCAATAAGGCCTAACCCCGCACTAGCACCCAGGCACAGCACAGAGCCGCAGACCCCTTACAGGAAATGGCGACCACGAAGGAACACTGGCAGCGAGAAAGTAATGTGTTAGACCCTGGTATGAATGGGCGAAATGTTATGGAAGAGAGAATAGCCGATTATGTATTTGGGAAGGTTAATTTGACCAAGAGATGGATAAGTGACCTGCTGGTGGATAAGCGTCCGCTAGACGCAGCCATCAGGTGGACAGGCAGCAAAGAACACAAAAAATCGGTAGAGAATGCGGTCTGGCTGATGTGTTATAAAAGGCAAGTCCAGCTTTCGGACCAGGTCATCGTAGCACAGGCAGCTCAGATCAAGGGTTTGGAGGTGGAGATGGAAGAAAAGGTCGCGGGGGGGCAGCAGCTCATCGCGTCCTTAAACGTGTTGCATCAGGAACGCCAGTTAGTCGCCAACCACCATGAGGCGAAAATAGATTACCTCGAGTGTCAGGTCACTGAGGCCAAGTTAAATGAGTGTAGAATCAGGGAACGGTGTGCCCGCCTAGCAACTCAAATAAGATGCCCAGGAAGAGAGCTTAAAGAGAGTTAGGGCGGCATATAAGATGACCCTCGAGGATAAACATGAGGGGGCCGACCACAGCGTCTGCCAGAAAGAGATAGGGAACCTTAAAGAGGCCCTAAATAAAGCACACGGCATGGTGTGCCTCATCAGCCCGTCAGCACACCAGCCGCCGGTGGGTGGGGAATTCCAAAAATCCCTACCAAACAAAGCAGAGGAGGTATTTGCCACTGTGCCCTCCACGCCACCCAGCTATTCGGCAACCTGGGTAAGGGAGGAAGTGGTAGAAGTAGAGGGAGAGGTCCCCGAGGTAGCACAGCCCCCTGAGGTAGTAGTGAAGCCGGGACCGTTGTGTCCGGTCACGGGCCACAAGAGGGGCCCGAACGGAGCCGGTGGGGAAGAGGGGGATCTCCTCAACCAGCTTGTGTTGCCTCACAGCTCACACCAGCTGAGGGCTATGATTAGTCACGTACGGAAGCTGTCTGAGGCAGTCGACCCTTCCGTACACGTCAGGGAGGTAGAGCAAACCGCAGCCATTAACGGCTGCGACGATGGGGAAAGGGCTAAAATGCTCCTGTTCTCATTAGACAGCTCAATCCTCCAGTGTCTCTCAGACGCGAGCAAAAGGGGAAATAGGACCTATGAGCAATTAAGGGAAGAGGTCCTAGAAGTGTTGGGGGCGGACGATGAAGGTCCGTTCGTTAGATTGGGACAGACGAGGCAGATGGAGGGAGAACCCCCGAAGGTTTTCGCCGACAGGCTGTGGCCTGTATACCAGCGTAGCTGCCCAGGTGCGCCAGAGTGCGCCGATATAGACGGTGTCGGTTTAACTCACTGGCTCAGATGCTTAGTAGCCAACAGTTTGCCAACCGTCAGGGAGCAGGCCAAAGCATGGTTTGACCCCACTAACCCCATCACAACCGAGGAGTCGGTCTTAAACCAACTCACGGTAGGGTACCGTAATACAAGGAGCACGGGAGTGCGTCCCCTTAAGGGAAAGGTGCATGAGGCACGGCCCACAGCCCCGGCTCAAAAGGAGTGGCATCAGGAGGGTAATCGCGCCCCACAAGCCAGTAGTGCTTGTTACGGGTGCGGGAAGACAGGTCACTGGCGCAAGAACTGCAGAAACCCCTGGAAGGAGTCCAGGGATAAAAATCCCGCAGCCCGAACCCAAGCGCCTGTCTCTGAAAGGGGAGCTGGTGTGCCTATCCATCCCGATGCGATAGAATCAATGTTGGGAGCCATGAGGACCCTCATGATTTCGCAAGGAAGGGTGGCAGTCGCTACCGGCCCCACAGGTGCCGCAACCCCGTCCACCGTTACCCAATGACTAGAGCCCACACAGCCCGTCTACCTGTGTCCGCTCAGCTATGATGCGTGAAAAGCGACCCCTGGTGGAGATGGAGGTAGAGAAGCAGAAGGGCAGTTATTTGTTGGACACGGGAGCTTCATGCACCGTGATTCATACGGATAGCCCCTTTGACTCACTGCTGTCTACCAAGGTCCCATACACATTAGCGGGGTTTACGGGAAAAGAGCAGGCTGGCGCGTTCTCCATTCCGCTCTCCATTCATTTAGGAGCACTCCACACCACGTGGAAGTGCATACTGATGAAATGGCAAGAGGGGGGTGGCAGAGGTATCCTCGGATCAGATCTCCTATTGGAGCACGGGATCCTCGTGGACCTTAGGAATCACTGTCTCTGGGGAGCCAAGGGTGGAAAGGGCAAGGTAGTGGTAATCCCGGGGGAGGAAGGTAAAGGGGCCCTGTGTACCATGAAGCCATCCGGAGGCTACGACCTCGGGCTTATGGTCGCGGATGTCCCAACGGACATGCAGACGTACGTGTCAGATAATATGCACGCGTTTGCAACCCACAAGCACGATTGTGGGAGGGTTACCGGGTTTGAGGTCAGCGTAGACGGGGACCCCATGACCCGGCCCCAAAAGCAGTATAACTTCCCCTAAGAAGCAGAACCCGATATGGAGACAGCAATGTCCGCCTTGGTGCAGCAGGGCGTGTTGAGGCCGATAGCCACACACGTGAACTCCCCATTATGGCCGGTGAGGAAGCCGGATAATTCGAGGAGGGCCACGGTGGACTACAGAGTCCTCAATAGTAACATTCCCGCCTGCGCGCCCACGGTAGCAGCAGTTGCTGACCTAATAGGGAGTATCCCAGCGTCCACGACCACGTTCACGGTGCTGGATATCTCGAACGGTTTTTGGTCCATCCCGCTGCGGCGAGAGGACCAGTACAAGTTTGCCTTTACTTTCAAAGGACAACAGTACACGTGGAACTGTTTGCCACAGGGTTTCCACAACAGCCCCAGTATTTTCCATCAGTGTATGGCAGGAAGTTTAAAGGAGTTTAGTCAGCCCAATCAGATAGTGCAGTACGTGGATGATGTGCTCCTATTTACGGACTCAAGGGAGGAGCATGGACCACTGCTGGCCGAGTTATTGGAGCTGCTAGCGAGAAAGGGTTTTAAAGTGAACCCTAAGAAAGCACGTATCGGTCAGCAGGAAGTAAAATTCCTGGGGCTGACCATTCGCGCTGGGGAAAGAGCCATAGATAAGGCTAGGAGGGAGTCGGTGCAGGAGTTACCGATTCCCAACACAATAAGGGGTGTGAGGTCCTTTTTGGGACTGACCGGTTACTGCAGAGACTTCATCGAAGACTATGCGGCCACAGCAGCTCCGCTGCTCCGACTCCTCCATAAGGGAGTGGAGTGGTCTTGGGACGAGGGCTGCCAGGCAGCCTTCGAGAAGTTAAAAAGAGATTTGCAGACCGCGCCAGCTTTAGGGGCCATAGATGGGGGGAAGGAGTTTTTCCTGGAGGTAGCTGCCAGCGGAGACAGCTTGAGCGCTGTGCTGCTCCAAGAGCGGCACGGCAAGCTGAGGCCGGTTGTCTATTCGTCCAGGGTGTTAACGGATGTGGAGAGGAGTTTCTCCAATTGCGAAAGGCATCTTTTAGCCACGCATTGGGCTGTGAAAAGATCCGCGATCTTCACAGGGCTCTCTCCCATCACTCTCCTCACCCATCACACACCAACTAAGATGCTTCTAGATGGGAGGATTAAGGATGGGACCATAAGCAGCACTCGAATTGCGCGCTGGACCCTTCTCCTTTCCCAGATGGATCTTAGAGTTAAAGGTCTTTGCGAGCCCAGGCTTGCGGCCAACTTGGTATACCCCAGTACAGCCCACCAGTGTTCGGTGGAGGGGGTGTGGGAGGTCAACATAGGTTTGCGGGCCGGGATACATCCCACAGGTCGCGAGATTTATGTTGATGGTTCCAGCACAGTGTCCGCTGGCGAACGACTCACAGGGTGTGGAGTTTATGACCCTGCGGCAAACCTTGCCCTGGCGATTAAGCTCCCCAGCACCATGAGCGCGCAGCAGGCTGAGCTGTCTGCGGTGGCGTATGTCGTTACTCACCCAGAAACTTTCCCAACCCCATACACGATTTGCTCGGACAGTATGTTCACATGCAATTCGTGTACGGAATACCTGGCCATTTGGTCCCGCCGTGGATACACCTCCGCGGACGGGCGACCTTTAACGGTGAAGCCCTTGCTGGAAAAGATCCTAGCAGCAGTAGGGGAGGAAGGGGAGATTTTCATCCATAAGGTGAAGGCTCACTCCTCCACAGAGTCCCATGGGGAGGGCAACCAGCAGGCGGATGCGCTAGCCAGGGAGGGTGCCCGTAATGGCATTTTCTGGGACCCCTATGGGCCCGGACCCGTGGCAGCGATCCAAGGCAGGGAAGGGAATCCCGGGAACACCAGGGTAGCACTGCCCCTAGACCTTAAGACCGTCCAGAACCAGGATCCCGCCCTAAAAGCAGTTCTCAGAACCATTACTGAGGGCAAGCAGGTAGAGGGCCCGTACAGTATGGCAACCCTCTCCGTCAAAGAAGGCATGCTGTTCCGCGAGGAACAGTGGGTTGTGCCGCAGCAGCACAGGAGGGAATTCCTCCAGTTGGCTCATGAGGGGCCGGGGGCAGGGCACCTCGGGCCCGAGGTTACCTGGCAACGGGTAGAGCAGGCGGGATGGTGGCCGGGACTCAGGGAGCAGGTCCGCGAGTTCTGTGCAAGCTGTCTCGTGTGCGCTGCAAACAACCCAGACCCCCAGAAAAGGAAAGTGCCCATGGGGCACATCAGGAGGGTGGAGGGACCATGGCAGTCGATACAGATCGACTATATAGGGCCCCTGCCCACCACCCAGGGAGGCTACAAATACTGCCTCGTCTTGGTGGACGTGTTTTCCAAATGGGTGGAAGCCTTCCCCTGTAAAACATCTACGGCGCTGGGTACTGCAAAAATCTTGGTCCGGGAAGTGTTCTCGCGGTGGGGACTCCCCCGTTTCATGGAGTCAGACCAAGGGAGTCATTTCACCGGCCAGGTGATGCAGAACACCCTCATGCTTTTGGGCATTGAAGGGAAGTGGCACGTAGCGCACAATCCCCAGTCATCCGGGATTGTTGAACGCATGAACCGGACCCTGAAGGAGAAGCTGAGGAAAGAGACTATGAACTCGCCCCAATAATGGGCAGAGGTTCTGCCTCTAGTCCTCATGGGGATCCGGGCCATTCAGTCGAAAGGTACGGGGTATTCCCCGTGCGAGGTCATGACTGGGAGGATCATGCGAACCCCCACCCATGTACTAGCGCCGGTGCTCACTGAGGGTCAGATCCAAGAGGTGAACAGGGACAAGTTTGTCCAGACCCTCTTGGAGCGCCTGAAGCAGGTTTATGAGCAGGCGGCTGGGAACATGGGAAGACAGCATCAGGGCAATCGCCTGTTGCTGGAACCCCGCAAGAAGCAGGAGTGGGAAGTAGGAGACCAGGTCATGGTCAGGAACTATGCCAGAGTAGGGAGTCTGGAACCACTGTATATGGGACCCTACAGTATTGTAGATAAGGCGAGTCCCATGGTATACGTCGTAAAGGTACCTCGGCGCACTAAGTGGTTCCACATAAATCAGTGCAAACTGTATAAGCCGGGTGCACAAGGGCCTTCCACAGGGGCCAAACCTGCGAGTCGGGACTCGCAGCCCCGGGTGGGACAGCAGGTCACCCAGGCTGGCAAAGCAGCTTGCATCAGGGGAGAGGACATCCTAGCAAAATGTAGGATCCTTTATTGGGGTTGGGAGTCAGATGAGGAAGAGTTCGAGGAGCTCGACCAAGATAGTGACCCGAACGGAGAGGAGCTGAGATCGGAGGATGAAAGGTTCGCCCTCGACTCAAGTGAAGGGGAGATAGGGACTGCGAGTGAAGGTCCACACAGGGTGGAAGCAGAAACTGCAGGTCCCGAGCCCAGGGGGGCAGAGCTAGGGGAGGCGGAGCCAGCGGCTGTGGTGGGACCACAGGTCGTGGCGATGGAAGTCTCAGAACCCAGTCCGTCCGCCTTGGAAGTCTTGCCCTTGGGGGAGGTAGGGATTGCGAGTGAAGGGCCGCCTACTGGGCCAAGTAGGGCGGTGCCAGAGGCTGCAAGTCCCGAGTTCAGGAAGGCGGAGCCAGGGGAGGCAGAGCCAGCGGCTGTGGTGGGACCACAGGTCGTGGCGATGGAAGTCTCGAAACCCGGTCCGTCGGTCCTGGAGTTCCTGCCCCCAGTAGCCCCCCGTAGGTCAAGTCGGATACCCCAGCCCAGGAAGATATGGTCAAGTCCCCAGAGTGTCCCCAGGCATAGGGTCAAGGCTAAGGCAGCCCAGGAAAATTCCAGTCCCAGCGCAGCAGCGACAGGCTGCGGCAGATCAAAGGAAGGGGTCAGTGCCCTCCCACCGTTGGGAAAAGCTTGTGGCCGCCTTCACAGACTTTGAGTAGGCCGCCCTGGGAACGGGCGGCGCTGTACAGTTTATAAGTTAAGGATAAGTTATAAGTTTTAGTTATAGTTTGTAAGTTTTGTAAGTTTGATAGTTTAATTTTAAATTGTAAAAGATAATGATGGGAGTTTAGAAATAGGTTCAGTTAAAAGTCTATCCAGTGCACATGTCTTCTTACGTGAGGCGAGGTCAGGGGACCCGCTCACCCTTCACAAAAGCCAGAGACACTTGGGAGGCTGGCTACATCATTTTATCTGATCACAGGAACCAAGGAAGGATGGAACGGATTCTGGTAGTGCTCGCGGCGATTGGATGTGGATTGGCCTATCGAGGCCGCACCAAGGATGTCGTGGTGTTTGGTTGCTCCGGGGACACGGCCCCCATCGCGACGGATGGGACCGGGAAGCGAGAGACTGAGGAGACCACCACTTATTTCCATAAGGAAAGGTGGCCGGGATGGCTGGGAACGAATTCAACTGAATACTCCAGTACATCGGGATTTGCCTACAAGGAGACTTCTTTGATGTGCCCCAAAGTGAGGATCATTGCACCCAGGATCAGCGTCACCATCGGCAAAAGGATTTGTTTGACTTGTAATGGGAACGTCCCACTGAGCCGATGGTGGTGGCTACGAAAGCTGAGCAAGAATATGAGGAATTCCTCGGTCGAGTGGGAGCGATTGGGTAACAATACCCATCGGACAATTACGGGGACTAACGGACAATTGAAAGTCTGTTGGGACAAATGGTGGGAACCGGATGAGGGAATCTATGTATGTATGTGGGGGTCGAAGCACGTTTGCCCCAAGGGCATATCCATATTTTTCGTAAACCAGTGGCAGGACAACGGGAAAGGGATGAGGTGGGATGTCAGCACCAGGGGGTGCGGAGCTCCATACTCTCCGATCCCGGTAAACGCCACTGAACTCATCACGCGCCCACGCAAAGCTCCGCCCACGATTCCGGTGGTTTTGGCTCAGGAGGAAGGGTGCCCTAAAACTACGAAGGGGCCCGGGAACGGTTTGGTATTGGTCCCTACAGACCAGATACTATTTCAGGGGGTACATTACGCGGTGGCTTCGGTGATTTTAAATCTCACCGAGGTGCGGTTGCCAGAGTGGTGCCCCAAAGAGACGGAACAGTTGTACCAGGTCCTGTTGACAAACATGTTTAGACAATTCTACGAGTTTGATTTTGCAGAGATTGACAAAACGAGCTTGTATACCACACCACACGAAGTTTTGGGTCAGGTGGGGAGACAAAGAAGGGGTGTTGTGAACGACATGTTCACTGCTTTCAATACAGGGACATCTGTGGTCAACGCTCTAGACAACGTGGAGCTGCAGACCCAGATCAATGGTTTAAAAACACAATTAAAGAACATCCTCACAAGTGAAAATAAGGTAGTGGGGTCCGAATTACACGAGGACCAGGCCATGACGCTACACTTAAAGGAAATTATAGCTGAGCTAGAGAAACACGCGCGTACGGTAAATGCCCTGATCAGGGAAGATCGGAATGCGTCCGATCAGGCTGCGCAGAACGAGGTGTGCGTGCTTTACGGGGCGTGGTTACTGGGCGAGGGCTGCAGTAATTTGGAGGATTTAAAACAAGGTTTGGTCCCGTCCTGGATAAGTAACAAACACCTGCAGGCGCTCCACCCTTTTCAGAACGCATTAAGCCCGTGCCAGCTCAGGCTAGCTTCAGAAGCATACCCAGTCCCCGTGGACTGCGGACGATCAAACCATACCATTATGGGTATAGTTTTACGTATGCCGGTTTTGGGCGACACAGCAAAGCCCGCCCCGGTGTATCGAAGAGAGAACATTGGTGTCATTCAGGGGGGAGCCCACATTCGCTACGCAGCGGTCCCACCTTACGTCATCCGCTGGGAGCAAACGATGACAGGTACCGATCTCTCTGGTTGTCGTGGCCGGGGAGCACACATAATCCTGTGTCCCCAGCACTTGAATGCCTTTTTATCACCACAGTGCGGGTTCAGAACGGCTGGCGCCAAGCCCATGAATTGCACCATGGAGGCAATGGCACAAGATCATGTGCCTCCGCAGGTAGCATACATCGGGGGTGGAACGTATTGCGTTACCACTGCAGCGCAACACTACCAGCATGGAAACCGCAGCCGGTGTCCGGTGAGTGACAGCAGTTTCTGTTTTAAACCCAAGGCTGAAGTTCAAGTGGCACAGCAGCGAATTGTCCCGATCCCTGAACCATCCACTGTTCATCTAACAGTAAAAGAGAATTTTACCGACTTGCAGCGATTCATCGCGCATTTCGGATACCTCATTCCCCCTCTCCCTGAACACCTCACCAAGCTTTTGAAAGCCATTGTGGTTTCGCAGAAACATTTTTATACCCTTGAGCAAAAGACTGTCGAGATAGGGTCAGAGATTCTAGACATAGTAATCCCACCGTGGTGGGACCTGTTCACCAATATTGAAGTGCCTTCATGGATTAGGATAGCCTCCCACATTTTAGTTGTATGCCAGGTAATAATTGTAGTGTACATATTGGTCGTGCATTGCAAGAGGGGCAAGCGTCTCACCAAGCAGGAAAACACAGGAGAGTGGCGAGAGCGTTACGTGCGCGTGCACGAAGAAAGCACCGCGTAAACGGCCAGAGTGGCACCACTTCAGTTTTTCCATGTGTGTCTCGTAATTGGTTATTGATTGTTATTTTCCTAGAACATGTAACCAAGTTTGGAACTCTGTATTTTAAGAGTTGTTTTGATTATTTTTAATTTTGTGTTGTTAAAATGGTTGTTTGATTGTTTTGTTTTCTTTTCCTTGAATAATAAAAACATGCATATGCAGGTGGTGCGAGAGGCATCGGCCTGTTACACCTGGAAGACATACACGCGGTGTAAGTTAAAGGCAAATGCTGCCTACGGTTTCGTAAAATGTAATTTTTCCTTGGGAAATAAGGACGACACGGAGACCCTGGATAGTTTTAAGTCAAGGGAGTATTTGGATATGGAGAATCGAGATAATGTTGCTCACCACCATTTTTAATTGATACGATAAGCGGAGTTATTCGCATCAACAGGAGGGACTGTAAAATTCGCAAATTATCGCGATTTCGAAATAACAAGAAAGAGAGATACAGATTCGTTAAAACAGTTTTATTTCAGCAAAATGCTGTCAGGTTTCAAAACGGACACAAGAAGCCTGTAAAATGGCCGCCGCGCCTCGTGGCAGACGTTTCTAGACTTTTCAGTAGGCAGACAAGATGGCGTTCCAATAAACATTTCAGCAAGATCGGACAATGCTCAGCATATATTGATATAAGACAAGACGCGATCGTTTTGCATTTTGACACCTAAGCAAGAAATATAAGTGCTGGAATCGGTTTTCCATGCACAAACGAGGGCTATTGTACTGAGCAATCAAGGGCCCATCCAAAGACCTTGATACGCAAATTCCCCACGGCTCTACGATGAGAGAGCCGTTCGCGGGTACTCACAGCAAGAATTCGGAGGCCCCCAAACCCCTCCAGGGAGACTCCTAGCCAGTTCCACAATGGGAGAAATATTAACGGGTACTTAGACAGTTACAAGTATCACCAAAACCCATTAACGACAAGAACCACCCCATACAAGAAGTTTGAGCGCCAAAACATGACAAAAGATGAACATTAAGATTGGGCGGGAGATAAGGAATTACAGTACTATAACTGTAGTGTCCAAACGTCCATCTCTTCTTCTTATTCTGTTATTCGCTTGGAATCGACTCTGGACGCCTGGCTCTTATCCCGGACGACCGTTCCTTGCGGGGTCGACCGCGTGGCCTGCCGCGAAGATCTGTGAAGAGCTGGACTGCGAAGGCCGGTAAGCGGGTGCACCATCCCGAGGGTCGGTAAACGGTGTAGGGACTCGAAGGCCCGACGAAACGAAACAAGACAAGAAGAAGAAGAAGACCCCGACCACGCCCGAAGTATAAAGAACGTTGTTAAGCTCTATAGGTTTTGAGCAGGAATCCGAGGTCAACACAGATCTTCATGACAGCAGACGTTCTAGCCTGCTAGCCGGAGCAGAGCAAGTAAACAAGTGGGGTGCAGGGAGCCCTGGTCAACACGTGAACGGTCAGGTGTTGCAGCGAATACAGCCGAGCGCCGTTTTAGAATTCTCCGAGGTATTACGAGTGGTGAGCATGTTTCTCGATCCTACAGATCTAGATTAGAGCAGGCATTGATAGGGGAGGGTGACTTCATTAAGGATAATTATAATGTGTGTCCCCTTTTTCGATGTGTCGTGCGCTCCTCGTTTCCCTAAACCTAGTTTTATAAATGTATGTAAGCTTGTACTGTCATTAATCTGTGCTTATGACATGATTGAATTCTTTGAGGAGGTAACTAAGTGTGTAGATGAAGGTAGAGCAGTTGATGTCGTATACATGGATTTTAGTAAGGCGTTTGATAAGGTTCCCCATGGTCGTCTCATGAAGAAAGTAAGGAGTTGTGGGATAGAGGGAAATTTGGCCGATTGGATAAGTAACTGGCTATCTCATAGAAGGCAGAGGGTGGTGGTGGATGGAACATTTTCGGACTGGAGACCAGTTACCAGCGGTGTGCCACAGGGGTCGATGCTGGGTCCTCTGCTGTTTGTGATTTTTATCAATGACTTGGAGGAGGGGACTGAAGGGTGGATCAGTAAATTTGCTGATGACACCAAGATTGGTGGAGTAGTGGATGAGGTGGAGGGCAGTTGTAGGCTGCAAAGAGACATTGATAGGATGCAGAGCTGGGCCGAAAAATGGCAGATGGAATTTAACCCTGATAAGTGCGAGGTGATTCATTTTGGTAGGGCAAATGTGAATAAGGATTACAGGGTCAATGGCAGGGTTCTGAGGAACGTGGAGGAGCAGAGGGATCTGGGGGTTCATATCCACAGATCTCTGAAGGTTGCCACTCAAGTGGATAGAGCAGTAAAGAAGGCCTATGGTGTGTTGGCGTTTATTAATAGAGGGTTTGAGTTTAAGAACCGTGAGGTTATGCTGCAACTGTACAGGACCTTGGTGAGACCACATTTGGAATATTGTGTGCAGTTCTGGTCACCTCACTATAGGAAGGACGTGGAAGCATTGGAAAGAGTGCAAAGGAGATTTACCAGGATGCTGCCTGGTTTGGGGGGGAGGTCTTATGAGGAAAGATTGAGGGAGTTGGGGCTTTTCTCTTTAGAGCGGAGGAGGATGAGAGGCGACTTAATAGAGGTTTATAAGATGATGAGGGGGATAGATAGAGTGGATGTTCAGAGACTATTTCCTCGGGTAGAGGCAGCTGTTACAAGGGGGCATAGCTATAAGGTGCATGGGGGGAGATATAGAAGGGATGTCCGAGGTAGATTCTTTACTCAGAGAGTGGTTGGGGTGTGGAATGGACTGCCTGCTGTGATAGTGGAGTCGGACACTTTAGGAACTTTCAAGCGGTTATTGGATAAGCACATGGAGCACACCAGAGTGACAGGGAGTGTGATAGCTTGATCTTGGTCTCGGACAATGCTCGGCACAACATCGAGGGCCGAAGGGCCTGTACTGTGCTGTACTGTTCTATGTTCTATGTTCTATGTATTTCGTAATTTTGAACAATATGCAATAAAGATTTCCATTTCGTACTATTCAACCGGGTCTACCTGAGTTTTCTCTGCATTACTGCTCTCGCACCTAAGTCCAGTGTCAGAATCGTAAGGGCGAGTGGGTCGAACCACTCACAGGTGTTTAGTGCTACAAGACTGGCTGGAGACCAGAACAGGCAATAAGGCCTAACCCCGCACTAGTACCCAGGCACAGCACAGAGCCGCAGACCCCTTACAATATTTCACTATTAATCCTCTCAAAGTCGTGCATTATTTTTAAAACCTTCGTTGCACCCCCTTAATCTGCTGAGTTCCAGTGGAAAATAGCTCCAGTTTATCGAGCTGTGCTTCATAATTGTAACCTCTCATTCTTGAGTATCATTTCGATGAATCCTCACCCTGCCCTTTCTACAGCTCTAATAATCCTCTATAATGAGGCTCGTAAAGTTACACACAGAACACCAACTGTGGCCTAACCAATGTCTTGTTCAAACTCAATATTACGTCCTTGCTTTTATATTCAGTGCTCATATTTATAAAGCCTAAATCTTGTTTTGTATAGTCTTTTCTAACCGCACAGCCACCTTTAAAGATTAATGTATCCACCCACGTTCATCTGTCTGCTCCTCCACTCATAGAATCATAGAATCATAGAATGGTTACAGCACAGAAGGAGGCCATTCGGCCCGTCAAGCCCGTGCCGGCTCTCTGTAAGAGCACTTCAGCTAGTCCCACTCCCACCGCCCTTTCCCCGTAGCCCTGCAAACTTTTTTTCTTCAGGTACTTATCCAACTCCCTTTTGGAAGCCACAATTGAGTCTACCTCCACCACCCTTTCAGGCAGTGCATTCCAGATCCTAACCACTCGCTGCGTAAAAAAGTTTTTCCTCATGTCGCCTTTGGTTCTTCTGCCAATCACCTTAAATCTGTGTCCTCTGGTTCTCGACCCTTCTGCCAATGGGAACAGTTTCTCTCTATCTACTCTGTCCAGACCCCTCATGATTTTGAACACCTCTATCAAATCTCCTCTCAACCTTCTCTGCTCTAAGGATAATAACCCCAGCTTCTCCAGTCTATCCACGTAACTGAAGTCCCTCATCCCTGGAACCATTCTTGTAAATCTTTTCTGCACCCTCTCTAAGGCTTTCACATCCTTCCTAAAGTGTGATGCCCAGAATTGGACACAATATTCCAGTTGAGGCCGAACCAGTGTTTTGTAAAGGAATGCCTCCTTCCTTCGCCTTCTCCCAGTGGCTGAAGAGCTCCTCCCAGAGTCACAATGCGGATTCCGCCCACTAAGGGGCACAATGGACATGATCTTCACCGCGCGTCAATTACAAGAGAAATGCAGGGAACAGCACCAACCGCCGTACATGGCCTTCTTTGACCTCACAAAGGCCTTCGACACTGTCAACCGTGAGGGATTATGGAGTGTCCTCCTCAAATTTGGCTGCCCTCAAAAGTTTGTCACCATCCTCCGCCTGCTTCACGACAACATGCAAGCCGTGGTCCTGACCAACGGATCCACCACAGACCAAATTCACGTATGGAACGGGGTCAAGCAAGGCTGTGTCATCGCACCAATGCTCTTCTCGATCTTCCTTGCTGCAATACTCCATCTCACCCTCAGTAAGCTCCCCGCTGGAGTGGAGCTAATTTACAGAACAAACGGGAAACTGTTCAACCTCCGTCACCTCCAGCCCAGATCCAAGGTCATCCCATCCTCTGTCATCATATTACAGTATGCAGACGATGCTTGCATCTGCGCTCACTCGGAGGTCGAACTCCAAACCATCGTCAACAGCTTCACCGAAGCGTACGAGAGCATAGGCCATACACTAAACATCCGTAAGACAAAGGTCCTCTAACAACCTGCCCCCGCCACACAGTACTGCCCTCCGATTATCAAAATCCACGACAAGTCCTTGGACAACGTGGATCGCTTTCCATACCTCGGGAGCCTACTGTCAACAAGGGTAGACGTCGATGACGAAGTCCAACACTGCCTTCAGTATGTCAGTGCAGCCTTCGGTCGCCTGAGGAAGAGAGTGCTTGAAAACCAGGACCTACCGAGCAGCAGTGATACCCTCCCTGCTGTACGCCTCAGAGACATGGACCATGTACAGCAGGCACCTCAAGGCACTGGAGAGGTACCATCAACGTTGCCTCCACAAGATCCTGCAAATTCATTGGCAGGATAGGCGCACCAACGTCAGTGTTCTCGCTCAGGCCAACATCCCCAGCATTGAAGCTTTGACCACACTCGATCGGCTCCGATGGACGGGTCGCATCATCCGCATGCCCGATACAAGACTCCCAAAACAAGCGCTCTACTCGGAGCTCCGACACAGCAAGAGAGCCCCAGGTGGGCAGAGGAAATGCTTCAAGGACACCCTCAAAGCCTCCTTGAAAAAGTGCAACATCCCCACCGACTCCTGGGAATCCCTGGCCCAAGACCGCATAAAGTGGAGAAGAAGCATCCGGGAAGGCGCCGAACACCTCGAGTCTCTTCGCCGGGAGCAAGCAGAAGCCAAGCGCAGGCAGCGCAAGGAGCGCCTGTCAACCCAAGCACCCCACCCACCCGCCCCTTCAACCACCGTCTTCCCCACCTGTGACAGAGACTGTAGGTCCCGCATTGGACTCATCAGTCACCTGAGAACTCATTTTTAATGCGGAAGCAAGTCATCCTCGGTTCCGAGGGACTGCCTAAGAAGAAGAAGTTTTGTAAAGTTTCATCATATCGTCCTTGCTTTTGTACTCTATGCCTCTATTTATGAAGCCCAGGATCCCATATAGTTTTTTCACCGCTTTCTCAACCTGACCTGCCACCTTCAATGATTTGTGTTCTCTCTGTTCCTGCACCCACTTTAGGATTGTACCCTTTAGTTTATATTGCCTCTCCTCATTCTTTCTACCAAAATGTATCACTTCGCACTTTTCTGTGTTAAATTTCATCTGCCATGTGTCCACCCATTCCACCAGTCTTCTTGAAGTCTATCACTATCCTCCTCACTGATCACTATACTTCCAAGTTTTGTGTCATCTGCAAATTTTGAAATTGTGCCCTGTACACCCACGCCCAAGTCATTAATATATATCAAGAAAATAGAATTTTAAGAATCATTTACAGTGTACTTCCTTTCACTGTCCGTTTTTCCAAAATGTACTATTTAACATTTCTCTGCATTTAACTGCATCTGCCACCTATCTGCCCAGCCAATGTCTTCCTGCAATCTTCCTCATAGTTTTTCATGCCCTCTCAAATTGTTATCATTAGCAATTTTTGATATCATTCCCCTTCTGTTTATGTACAAATAATTTTATATTACTGGAAAACAAAAGAGGTCTCACACAAATCCCTGGGGTACACTATTTCCCCATCCCATGCTTTTTGTCCCTTTAGCTATCCCTCTTTTCGTGTGGCTACATTCCCTTTAATACCATGAGCCTTTATAACAAGCCTCTTATAGACACCATATCCAATGCCTTCTGAACACCACATTCTGTTTTTGTCTATGTAAGAAATGTAGGAAACGCAGCAGCCAATTTGCGCACAGCAAGGTCCCACATACAACAATGAGGTAATGACTAGATAAACTAAAATTAGAAATAGAACAAGGGGATATTTGTTTCTGTCGGGTGCCTGAAGCTCGAGCATGTGGGAGAATCATAGAATCTTACAGCACAGAAAGAGGCCATTCGGCCCATCATGCCTGTGCCGGCTCTTTGAAAGAGCTATCAAAATTTGTCCCACTATCCTGCTCTTTCCCCATCGCCCTGAAGACTTCTCCTTTTCAAGTATTGATCCAATTGCCTTTTGAAAGTTACTCCTGACTCTGCTTCCACCGCCCTTTCAGGCAGTGCGTTCCAGTGCACCGGTTATTCCCATACAGCTGCTAGATATTTGGCGGAGGAGAACAGCAGGGCATCTGTTTTACATATGGCAACATCTGCAACCTCACCTTTCTTTGATCCTTTAACGAAGCACCCAAAAGAAAGAATTGGCCGCTTGGATAAGACGCTGCCTGTTTTTAACTGTCTTTCGTTTATGTGACATTGTAAATCAAGAAATCTTTTAGGTTCTGTTCATTGCAGAAGAAAACATTTATATCGCACCTTTCATGAGCTCAGGATGTCCAAAGCGCTTTACAGCCAACAAAGTATTTTTTGAAGTGTAGTCACTGATGTAATATAGGAAACGTGGCAACCGATTTTGCACAGCAAGCTCCCACAAACAGCAATGTGATAAATGTCCAGATAATCTGTTTTAGTGATGTTGATTGAGGGATAAATATTGGCCAGGACACTGGGGACAACTTCGCTGCTCTTCTTCGAAATAGTGCCATGGGGTCTTTTATGTCCACCTGAGAGAGCAGACGGGGCCTCGGTTTAACGTCTCATCTGAAAGACGGCACCTCCGACAGTGCAGCACTCCCTCAGCACTGCACTGGAGTGTGGGAGAGAAAGCAAGTTTCTGCTTTGATTTACACATTGAGTGTAGGAAAAACATATCTCACTGTGAAACTGTACTGTTCCATTTGTCTGTCTGATGGAAATAAATCTATTTGTTGTTTAGATTAAGTACAAGTGCTCATCTAGTCCACTCTCCTGTGGCATCACATGATACATTTCAGCGACCAGTGTATGCCGTAAGGGCTTTCTGTTATGATCATGCTATCCTTTATCTAGAGACTTTCAACAACAACTTGCATTTCTATAGCACCTTTAATGTAGTTAAAATGTCCCAACGCACTTCACTGGACCGTAATCAGACAGCGAGTCAAAGAAGGAGATATTAGGGACAGGTGACCAAAAGCTTGGTCAAAGAGGTAGGTTTTAAGCAGCGTCTTAAAGGAGGAGAGAGAGGCGGAGAGGTAGCAACTAGGGATGGGCAATAAATGCCGGCCTTGCCAGCGATGCCCACATCACGAGAATGAATAAGTCACATTTTTTGAACATAAGAACATAAGAAATAGGAGCAGGAGTCGACCATTTGGCCCCTCGAGCCTGCTCCGCTATTCAATAAGATCATGGCTGATCTTCTACCTCAACTCCATGTTCCTGCACTATCCCCATATCCCTGATTCCCTTAATATCCAAAATTCTATCGACCTCTGTCTTGAATATACTCAACGACTGAGCCTCCACAGCCCTCTGGGGTAGAGAATTCCAAAGATTCACCACCCTCTGAGTGAAGAAATTTCTCCTCATCTCAGTCCTAAATGGCCGACCCCTTATTCAGAGACTGTGACCCCTGGTTCTAGACTCCCCAGCCAGGGGAAACATCCTCCCTGCATCTACCCTGTCAAGCCCTGTAAGAATTTTGTATGTTTCAATGAGATCACCTCTCATTCTTCTAAACTCCAGAGAATATACGCCTAGTCTACTCAATCTCTCCTCAAAGGACAATCCCCCCCATCCCAGGAACCAGTCTGGTGAACCTTTCAGCCATGAACGCATTGAATGGCGGTGCAGGCTCGAAGGACCGAATGGTCTACTCCTGCACCTATTTTCTATGTTTCTATAACCTTTGTTGCACTCCCTCTAAAGCAAGTATATCCTTCCTTAGGTAAGGATTGAAGATTGGCTGCCTGTTACTTGACATAAAACTCTGTTGATATACCATTGAACAATAAAGAGTTACATTGGCTGGTTTTTAATAACGTTCTGATATCCTTGATGTGCGTCTTAGTCATTTTCTTCTTCCCCCTTTGCCAATGGGCACCGTGTACACATTGCCTGGGCCAACTTGAATTAATTTTCCAAATTAAGCTCCGTCAGGTATTAACTTGTCCAAATCACTTAGCCACATCATCAATCACTAATGCACTGGTGAGCTGCCCAAATAGGTTGCTATTATCTTCAAATATAATAACATTACTAAGAATGCTTTAATGTATATTATTTTGGAAGCATTACAGGTTCCAAAATGCAGGCTTGCAAAAACTCTAATCTCTTCATGGAAAGAGCTTCTCCAATATATTGTCACTTTCTCCATTTAATATAATTTCTCCATGTGCGATTACTTACTCCGTTTAATATAACTTTCTCCATAAATTATCACCCTCTCTTTGTAGCGTTACCTTATCTTTGTGTATTATCATATCTTTGTATTATCACCTTCTCCATATATTATGACCTTGGCAATTAAATATTATCTTTTCCATCTGTTATTACTTTATCCGTTTAATATTACATTCTCTATATTTTATTACCTTTTTTAAAATTCATACTTGGGATGTGGGCGCTGCTGGAAAGGCCGGTGTTTATTGCCCATCCCTAACTGCCCTTGAGAAGGTGGTGGTGGGCCTTCTTCTTGAACCACTGCAGTCCGTGTGGTGAGGGTGCTTCCAGAGTGCTGTTAGGGAGGGAGTTCCAGGATTTTTCGCCCAGCGACGATGAAGGGAAGTGCATTTGGAAGAAGCCTTGGCGAGTTGCTGCAGTGCATCTTGTAGAAGGTACACACTGCAGCCACGGTGCAGCCGGTGGTGGAGCGAGTGAATGTTTAAGGTGGTGCATGGGCTGCTGATCAACCGACTGTTTTGCCCTGGATAGTGTCAAGCTTCTTGAGTGTTGTTGGAGCTGCACTTATCCAGGCAAGTGGAGAGTATTTTACCACACTCCTGACTTGAACCTTCTAGGTAGTGGAGAGGCTTTTGGGTGTCACGAGGTGAGTCACTCATTGCAGAATACCCAGCATCTGATCTGCTCTTGTAGCCATGGGATTGATGTGGCTGTTCCAGTTGAGTTTCTGGGCAATGGTGACCCCCATGATGTTGATGGTGGGGGATTCGGCGATGGCAATGCCGTTGAATGTCAAGGGGCGGTAGTTAGATTCTCGCTTGTTGGAGATGATCATTGCCTGGCACTTGTGTGGCGCGAATGTTACTTGCGACTTATCAGCCCAAGCCTGGATATTGTCTCGGTCTTGCTGCATGGACTGCTTTCGTTATCTGAGGAATTTTGAATGGAGCTGAACACTGTGCAATCATCAGCGAACATCCTCACTTCTGGCCTTATGTTGGAGGGAAGGTCATTGATGAAGCAGCTGAAGATGGTTGGGCCTAGGACACTGCCCTGAGGAACTCCTGCAACGATGTCCTGGGGTTGTGATGATTGACCTCCAACAATCACAACCATCTTCCTTTGTGCCAGGTATGACTCCAGCCAGTGGAGAGTTTTCTCCTTGATCCTCATTGTCTACAGTTTGACTAGGGCTCCTTGATGCCACACTCGGTTGAATGTTGCCTTGATGTCAAGGGCAGTCACTCTCACCTCACCTCTGGAATTCAGCTGTTGTTTCTCCATGTATTGTGAAGTTATCTTTGCGTTATTACCCTATCCTTGTATTGTCACCTTCTCAACATGTTATTATCTTCTCCTTGTACTTTTGCCTTCTCTATGCATTACTAACTTTCTCTAGACCACCATCACCTTTACCTTTGCTAAGATGAACGATACAGCTGATATAAAAAAATGCTTTCCATACATTAATGCAGCAGTCCCTCACAACAGACTGAATGTCATTCGATTTCCAACCAAAGTAACAATGTCAGTGTCAGCAGTGGCTCAGTGGGTAGCACACTCACCTCTGTGAGTCAGAAGGTTGTGGGTTCAAGTCCCACTCCAGGGATATTTGAGCCCATAAAGCTAGACTGACACTTCAGTGCGGTGCTGAGGGAGCGCTGCACTGTCAGAAATACCGTCTTTCGGGTGAGACGTTAAACCGTAGGCCCCGTCTGCTCTCTCAGGTGGACGTAAAAGATCCCATAGAGCTATTTCAAAGAAACGCAGGGGAGTTATCCCTGGTGTCCTGACCAATATTTATCCCTCAACCCACATAACAAAAACAGATTAGCTGGTCATTATCAGATTGCTGTTTGTGGGAGCTTGCTGTGCGCAAATTGGCTGCCGCATTTCCTACATTACAACAGTGACTACACTTCAAAAGTACTTCATTGACTGTAAAGCGGTTTGGGACGTCCGGTGGTCGCGAAAGACGCTGTATAAATGAAAGTCTTTCTTTTTTAACAATCTGCCCGATCCAATCGACTGGCATCTGTGTGGCTAGAAAGAAGAAAGAAAGACTTGCATTTCTACAGCGTCATTCACGACCTCAGAACATCCCAAAGCGCTTTACAGTCAATGAAGTTTTTTTTGCAATGTAGGAAATGTGGCAGCCAATTTGCACACAGCAAGGTCCCACAAACAGCAATGTGATAATGACTAGATAATCTGTTTTGTTTTTAGTGATGTTGGTTGAGAGATAAATATTGGCCCCAGGACACCAGGGAGAACTCCCCTCTTCTTCTTCGAAATAGTGGCATGGGATCTTTTACGTCCACCTGAAAGGGCAGACGGGGCCTCGGTTTAATGTTTCATTCAAAACAGCGCTCCCTCAGCACTGCACTGGGAGTGTCAGCCTAGATTTTGGTGCTCAGTGGGACTTGACCCCACAACCTTCTGACTCAGCAGGTGCGAGTCATACCCACCGAGCCAAGGCTCACACCTCAGTTAGCAGGAAGCACTACAGGTGAGACCAGCTTCAATAGTTTTACAATTAAAAAGTATTAACATATTAACATTCAATAGGGGTGTTCAATTATAATGAAAGGTTTTGATAAGAGTAATGTGAGAAGTCGCACAACACCAGGTTATAGTCCAACAGCTTTATTTGAAATCACAAGCTTACGGAGCGCTGCTCCTTCGTCAGGTGAAGTCACCTCCGTAGCGCTCCGTAAGCTTGTGATTTCAAATAAAGCTGTTGGACTATAACCTGGTGTTGTGCGACTTCTCACATTTGTCCACCCCAGTCCAACACCGGCATCTCCACATCATTGATAAGAGTAGATGGGGAGAAACTGTTTCCACTGGCAGGAGGGTCAGTAACCAGAGGACACAGATTTAAGATATTCGGCAAAAGAATCAGGGTGGGGAGATGAGGAGATTTTTTTTACGCCGCGAGTTATGATGATCTGGGATGCGCTGCCTGAAAGGGCGGTGGAAGCAGATTCAATAGTAACTTCCAAAAGGGAATTGGAGAGATACTTGAAACAGAAACAAAAATGCAGGACTTTGGGGAAAGGGCGGGAGGGCGTGGGAATAATTGGACAGTTCTTTCAAAGACACGGTGGGCCTAATGGCCTGCATCTGTGCTGTAAGATTCTATGATTCGAACATATCACGGCCAGCTCGTGCAACTGCATTTCTGCGTGGCTGAGTTGTCCAGGGGCGTGGTATGTTGCACAATGTTAAATTCTAGCTGCATCAATGGAATGTGGATTCTACCTCAACCTAGAAACACTAAGACTATGGCAATGTATTCTTAAAGATGGGCAGCCACATCTCATAACTGATGATTGATTGCATATTTTCATATGATTCGGATTGCGACGGAACGCCCAGTCATCACACGCTGTATTATATTTTAAAGCATTTCCCTTACTATGGATATTTAATTCCTTGCCTTGTGCCCCGTTTCTCTTTGTGGTTACCCTCAGGCGCAGCACCTGGCCCATGAATTTCCTTGGGAAATTTCACTGTTACTTAGAAACATAGAAAGATAGGTGTAGAAGTAGGCGTTTCAGCCCTTCGAGCCTGCTCTGCCATTCAATATGATCATGGCTGAATTCCAAAGATTCACCACCCTCTGAGTGAAGAATTTTCTCCTCATCTCGGTCCTAAATAGTCGACCCCTCATCCTGAGACTGTGACCCCTCGTTCTAGACCCCCCCCCCACCCCCCAGCCAGGGGAAACATCCTCCCTGCATCCAGTCAGTCTAGCCCTGTCAGAATTTTATACGTTTCAATGAGATCCCCTCTCATTCTTCTAAACTCTAGTGAATACTCTAAACTCTAGTGTCACTCGAGAGGGATGACCAGCGGACTCCCCAGGAAAATGGCGGATGCCTGGTTTCCTCTTTGCCTAGTAGACCTCCCCTACAAGAAAGAACAAAGACAGACTTGCATTTCTATAGCCCCTTTCACGAGCACAGGACGTCCTAAAAAACCCTTTACAACCAATGAAGTAGTTTTTGAAGTGTAGTCACTGTTGTAATGTAGGAAATGCGGCAGCCAAAATTGCATACAGCAAGCTCCCACAAACAGCAATGTGATAATGACCAGATAATCTGTTTTTTAGTGATGTTAATTGAGAGATAACTATTGGCTAGGACGCCAGGGATAACTCCCCTGCTTTTCTTCGAAATAGTGCCATGGGATCTTTTACACCCACCTGAGAGAGCAGACGAGGGGCCTCAGTTTGATGTCTCATCCAGAAGACGCCACCTCCGACAGTGCAGCTCTCCCTCGGTACTAGCACTGGAGTGTCAGCCTAGATTTTTGTGCTCAAATCTCCTGGAGTGGGATTATGAACCCACAACCTTCTGACGTCAGAGGAAAGTGTGCTACCCACTGAGCCACAGCTGACATCTCAAAGCAAAAGATGGCCAAGGAGTAGAGTCAGGGGTCAAGGACTCCCTAAGCCTTACGTTCCTGCTCCTCACCCGGCATGTGAAGCAACAGGCATACGGGGGTGGGGGGGGTCCTTGCTCAGAGGGGCCAATGAGGCCATTGGCCAGATTGGAGGTAAGGCCTGGACAAACCTTGCCCCCCCTCTCTTCCCCCACACCCTGCCCCCCACAGATGGGTGGACTCAGAGTTTATTGTAGCCATGCACAATGATGCCCTCCCACCAACTTACAATTCTGGGCACTGGTACCCCACACACCTGGAGTACTGGGTACATCTCTGGGCACCGTATTGCAGCGAGGATATGCAGGCATTAGAGGGAGTGCAGTATAGGACAAATAAAGCAATACCAAGCTTAAGACATCGGAGCCAGGAAGAGATTGACGAGCCCGGGACTGTCCTCTCTGGAGAAGGTTCAGATGTGTCAGCTGACTGTCCACCCAGCCAGCTAGCTGACCAATAGGAATGTGGGATCTACGGGGCCGGAAAAGCCCATCTCTGTTGACTAGGATGCCACTTAATAGCAGGACACCCGGCCTAACTGCTGGGGTCACGACCCCAGGAATCTCAGGGCCCTTATACTTAACAATATTAATCAGAACCTCCTCTATTTCCTAACTGATTGTTTCTTTTTGCAAACGCTAGGTTGTGAAACCATCTGGTTCAGGGTTCTATATACATTTTTGTGTTGTGCTTTGAGCCTCTACTGTAACATTGACCTCTACATTCTTTGTACGTTTTTGAGCCATTTGAAGTAAATGATTCCTTTAATGTATTTGCCATTTCTTGATCACATATAATTCTCCCCATATTGTTCCTAAAATGATTTGACAGTTGGCCTACTTTGCACATATTTGCACGGTTCTATTTTATCTAGTCCGCTGCTCAAAGATCTTCAAATCACCTTTACATCATTGCTCGTGACTGTTTGATTCATTTTAAAATAACTCCTCTCAGTCCTTGTGTTATTTTTTAAGTTCATTCTCGGGATGTGGGCGTCGCTGGCAAGGCCGGCATTTATTGCCCATCCCCTAGTTAGAAGGTGGTGGTGGTGGGCCACCTTCTTGATGCAACTGAGTGGCCACTTCAGAGGGGCAGTTAAGAGTCAACCATGTTGGCGTGGGGACTGGAGTCACATGTAGGCCCAGACCGGGTAAGGACGACAGGTTTCCTTCCCTGAAGGGCATTAGTGAACCAGTTGGGTTTTTAACAACACTCCGACAGCTTCACGGTCGCTTTTACTGAGAACAGATGTTTACTTCTATTTAAAAAAAAACTAAATTCATAGAATGTACAGCAGAGAAATAGGCCATTCGGCCCAACAGGTCCGTGCCGGTGTTTATGCTCCACACAAGCCTCCTCCTACCCTCCTTCACCTAACCCCAACAACATATCCTTCTACTCCTTTCTCCCTCATGTGTTTATCCAGTATTAAATTCTCACGCTGCTTTGGTTGGAGTTGAACTGGAGCTACTGGTCTAGTAACATAACCCCCTACACTACCGTTCCCAGTAATCAGAACAAAAGTGGAGCTAAGCACTTTTCAAAGATAACGTAGAGAGTAGTAGATACTTGGGCGTGATGACAAATTGGTAATCTATTCAGTGGGATTAGATGGTTTACATGTAAGATAATGAAGCCGCACTCCCTCGCCAATGGTTTGGCCGGTTTAGTGAGTATGCAGCTCAGCTAATCAGATAAGGAAGGCCCATGATCTGATCCTCCGGCCCATGTTCGAGTTAGCTGCCGTAAGATAGTGTGCTGACAGAGAGAGGGGAATGGCAGCATAGTGCTTATGTTACTGGACTAGTAATCCAAAGGCCTGAGTTCTGACGAAAGGTCATCAACCTGAAACGTTAACTCTCTTTCTCTCTCCACGGATGCTGCCTGGCCTGCTGAGTTTTTCCAGCGTTTTCTGTTGTTATTTCAGATTTCCAGCATCCGCAGTATTTTGCTATCGTAGTAATCCAAAGGCCTGGATTAATGATTCTGTGTGACTATGGGCTCAAATTCCTTCACAGCAGCTGGGGAAGTTAAATTCAATTACTTAAATAAATCATGAATTAATTTTTAAAAATTGGTCTGTGCACTCCTGGGTTAAAGTGAAGGAAAATTGGCTAGAATTTCTGCGCAAATTGGCCAGAATACAAGGATCCCTCTGTACCTCAGCATTTTGTAATCTTTCCCCATTTAAATAATAATTTGCTTTTTTATTTTTCCTACCAAAGTGGATAACCTTGCATTTTCCCACATTATACTCCATCTGCCAGATTTTTGCCCACTCACTTAGCCTATCTATATCCCTTTGGAGATTCTTTGCTTTCCCATCTATATTTGTGTCATCAGCAAATCTGGCTACATTACACTTCATCCAAGTCATTAATATAGATTGTAAATAGTTGAGGCCCCAGCACTGATCCCCACTAGTTACAGTTTGCCAACCTGAAAATGACCCATTTATCCCGACTCTCTGTTTTCTGTTAGTTAGCCAATCCTCTATCCATGCTAATATATTACCCCCAACCCCGTGAGCTCTTATCTTGTGCAGTAACCTTTTATGTGGCACCTTAATGAATGCCTTCTGGAAATCCAAATATACAACATCTCCTAGCTCCCCTTTATATACCCTGCTCGTTACATCCTCAAAGAACTCCAGCAAATTTGTCAAACATGATTTCCCTTTCATAAAACCATGCTGACTCTGCTTGACTATATTATGATTTTCTAAATGTCCTGCTATCACTTCCTTAATGATGGACTCCAGCATTTTCCCAATGACAGATGTTAGGCTAACTGGTCTATATTTGCCTGCTTTCTGTCTCCCTCCTTTCTTAAATAGGGGCGTTACATTTACGGTTTTCCAGTCCACTGGGACCTCTCCAGAATCCAGGCAATTTTGGTAGATTACAACCGATGCATCCATTATCTCTGCAGCCATCTCTTTTAAGACCCTAGGATGCAGGCCATTGGGTCCAGGGGACTTGTCCACCTTTAGTCCCATTAGTTTGCCTAGTACTTTTTCTCCAGTGATAATGATTGTTCACCGCCCCCCCCCCCTCCACCCCAATAGCCCCTTGATTATCCATTATTGGATGCTTTTAGTGTCTTCTACCGTGAAGACCAATACAATATATTTGTTCAAAGTCTCCGCCATTTCCCTGTTTCCCATTATTAATTCCCCAGACTCATCCTCTAGGGGACCAACATTTACTTTAGCTACTCTCTTCCTTTTTATATACCTGTAGAAGCTCTTATTATCTGTTTTTATATTTCTTGCTAGCTTACTCTCATAAGCTATCTTCTCTCTCTTTATCATTTTTTTAGTCGTCCTTTGCTGTTTTTTTTAAATTTCCTAATCCTCTGGCCTTCCAATATTCTTTGCAACATTGTATGCCTTTGTTTTCAATTTGATACCATCCTTTACTTCCTTAGTTAGCCACGGATGGTTCATCCTTCCATTAGAGCCTTTCTTTCTCACTGGAATATATCTTTGCTGAGAGTTATGAAATATCTCCTTAAATGTTTGCCACTGCTTTTCTATAGTAATACCCTGTAATATATTTTCCCAGTCTGCTTTAACCAAGTCTGCCTTCATACCTTTGTAATTACCTTTATTTAAGTTCAGGACACTAATTTGAGACCTAGCTTTCTCACCCTCAAACTGAATTTGTAATTCTACCATGCTATGATCACTCTTCCCAAGAGGATCCTTCACTTTGAGATCATTAATTAATCCAGCCTCGTTACACATTACCAGATCTAAAATAGTCTGCTCCCCGGTTGGTTCCACAATGTATTGTTCCAAGAAACCATCCCACATACACTCTAAGAACTCTTCCTCAAGTCTACCTTTGCTAATTTGCTTTGTCCAATCAATATGAAGATTAAATCTCCCATGATTATAGCTGTACCTTTCTTACAAGCCTCAGGTGGATGTAAAAGACCCCACGCCCACTACTGAAAAGAAGAGCAGCGGGGGCGTTCTCCCCAGGGTCCTGGTCAACATTTATTCCTCAGCCGCCACCACCAAAATCAGATGGACTGGTCTTTTATCTCATTTGCTGCTTGTGGGATCCTGCTATGCACACATTGGCTGCTGCATTTGCCTACAAAAACAGCAGCGACGACCCTTCAGAAGTAATCCATTGATGGTGAAGTGCTTTGGTATATGCTGAGGATGTGAAAGGTGCTATATAAATGCAAGTTCTTTATTTTCTGTTATCTCTATCTTCTTTTAAAGTCAACCAACACCTTAAAAAAAAATAGATTCACCGGTTGTTCATCTCATTGCAGTTTCTGAGACCTAGCTGTGTTCAAAATGGCTGCCACTTCCGCCTACAGTGAATGCACTTCAAAGATTTGTTTGACGTAAAGCCCTTCTAATTTTGCCCTCTTGAGCATTTCTGATTAGAAACGTTCAACTATTGGCGGCCGTGCCTTCTGTTGTCAAGGTCCTAAGCCCTGGAATTCCTTCCCTAAACCTCTCCACCTCCCTTTCCTCCTTTAAGACGCTCCTTAAAACCTACCTCTTTGACCAAGCTTGTGGTCACCTGCCCTAATATCTCCTGAGGTGGCTCGGTGTCAATTTCTTTTTGTCTGACAATACTCCCTGTGAAGCGCCTTGGGACTTTTATTATGTTAAAGGCGCTATATAAACACAAGTTGTTGTTGTTGTTGTAAAGTGCTTTGGGCCATCCTGAGGTTGTGAACGGCGCTATATAAATGCAAGTTCTTTCTTTACTCTCTTGAACAAAGTGACTTTCCGCACCTTGTTCAAGAGAGCTTTCTTCCTAATTGGACTGAGGTAGTATTTGTCAGAGGCTGCGGGGTAGAGTTTCCTCCTCGCTGCCCGGGCAGTGATCTGGCAGAGAGTATCACACTCCTGTTATAGAAACCATCTAATTTTGATTCCTGAAGCCCAAATGAGCTGAACACACCGGAGGTCCCCAACTAGATAATCGATCCTCCCCCTGGATCCATTACCTTGCTCTAGTAAAGGACCTGAGGCTTTCAGAAAGGCTTCAAGCCCCGTTTCAACTGGCGTGAGTTCCTATGCGGTCTTTCTGGGGCATAAAGGGAGGAATTTCTGGGGGAAAGTCTGCATGTGGGGAGGTGGGGTGGGGAGTTGTGGTCAGAAGATCCACCTATGGCCCCACCCCCAGACCAGTATTTAAAGGTCCTGTCCAGATTCTGACCTCCCCCCCCCCACTCCGTCCCAACCAGGTGTAAATGGGACATCTGGTTCTCTCCAGCACCAGGTTCAAACAGGAGAAGACCACTAGAATCAATCAGCTCATCCTTTAATCTAAACTACTTGGATAATCCTGTAATTAATGCAATATTTCAGGCCGTACACGTTCACAGTGTCAATAAATTCAAACGGGAACTGGATTAATATTTGGGGAACAGAATGATTGAGGAGCATGAGAGATAGAGAGGGTGTTTTTTGAACATTGGGACTGGTCAAATGGTCTCTGTCAGTCCTGTACATTCCAGTGTTGCTACGCTAAGATTCGTGAAGTGTTTGAAACTTGTCAATTGTAGATTTTTATCTTGTATGCTGAGAGACTTGCCTTCGTCCACAGGTGTCCCTGTCTGCAAAATTAGTCTTGTGGAAGGATTACAAGGAATGCGTCTACATTTCAATGTCTCTCCAGTTTTACTTTAGCCATAAGTTGAGCAGAGCTTGTGCTCGGAAAAGAGCCAAGGCCCATGATCTCATTCGCAAGTAATCTCTATTCTATATATAAACTATCTGAGCCTTTCGATCAGATTCCAGCCTGTAACTCACTCCCGGGTATCTATTATTCTATAAATAAACCACCCGAACCCCTCGATTAGATTCCAGCCTGTAACTCACTCCCGGGTATTCATTATTCTATATATAAACCACCCGAACCCCTTGCTTAGATTCCAGCCTGTAACTCACTCCTGGGTATGCATTATTCTCTATACAGTATAAACCATCTGAATCCCTCGATTAGATTCCAGCCTGTAACTCACTCCCAGGTATTCATTATTCTATATATAAACCACCCGAACCCCTCGCTTAGATTCCAGCCTGTAACTCACTCCCGGGTATTCAGTATTCTATATATAAACCATCTGAACCCCTCGATTAGATTCCAGCCTGTAACTCACTCCCGGGTATCATATATTTTTTATATAAACCCCCCGAACCCCTCGTTTAGATTCCAGCCTGTAACTCACTCGCGGGTATCCATTATTCAATATATAAACCCCTGAACCCCTCGAGTAGATTCCATTCCAGCCTGTAACTCACTCCCGGGTATCCATTATTCTATATATAAACCCCTAAACCCCTCGATTAGATTCCAGCCTGTAATTCACCCCCAGGTATCCATTATTCTATATATAAACCACCCGAACCCCTCGATTAGATTCCAGCCTGTAACTCACTCCCAGGTATCCATTATTCTATATATAAACCATCCGAACCCCTCGATTAGATTCCAGCCTGTAACTCACTCCCGGGTATCCATTATTATACATATAAACCATCCGAACCCCTCGATTAGATTCCAGCCTGTAACTCACTCCTGGGTATCCATTATTATACATATAAACCATCCAAACCCCTCGATTAGATTCCAGCCTGTAACTCACTCCCAGGTATCCATTATTCTATATATAAACCCCCTGAACCCCTCGATTAGATTCCAGCCTGTAACTCACCCCCAGGTATCCATTATTCTATATATAAACCACCCGAACCCCTCGATTAGATTCCAGCCTGTAACTCACTCCCAGGTATCCATTATTCTATATATAAACCCCCTGAACCCCTCGATTAGATTCCAGCCTGTAACTCACTCCCAGGTATCCATTATTCTATATATAAACCACCTGAACCCCTCGATTAGATTCCAGCCTGTAACTCACTCCCAGGTATCCATTATTCTGTATATAAACCACCCGAACTCCTCGATTAGATTCCAGCCTGTAACTCACTCCCAGGTATCCATTATTCTATATATAAACCATCTGAACCCCTCGATTAGATTCCAGCCTACAACTCACTCCCAGATGTCCATTATTCTATGTCTAAACTAGCTAAAAGGGTTAAATTATGAGGACAGGTTGCATAAACTAGGCTTGTATTCCCTTGAGCATAGAAGAGTAAGGGGTGATCTAATTGAGGTACTTTAAAGATGATTAAATGATTTGATAGCGTAGAGAGAGAGAGAAACTATTTCCTCTGATGGGAGGAGTCCAGACAAGGCGGAATAATCTTAAAATTAGAGCTAGGTCATTCAGAGGGGAAGTCAGAAAGCACTTCTTTGCACAAAAGGTAGTGGAAATCTAGAACTCTCCCACACCGCGCCCGCCCCCCCCAGCCACCCCCTGCCACAAGAAAAAGCTGTTGACGCTGGGGGTCAATTGAAAATTTCAAAACTGAGATGGAAAGATTTTTGTGAGGCAAGGTTATTAAGCGTTATGGAACAAAGACAGGTTAAGATACAGATTGGCCATGATCTAATTGAAGGACGGAACATGCTCAAGGGCCTATGTTCCTAACTGAGATTCTCAATTGGATTATAGCCTTTAACTCCATCCAGCGAATTGCCGTTAAGCATTATTAACTATGATTGTTCACTGCTGGCAAACCAGTCAACCATGAAGATGTCAGATCCAAGCCCAATTTTGTCCTCATCTGACATCAACTCACAAGCATTGAAGGAGAAATTTGATGCACACATGAGGGAGAAGTGAACTCAGGGCAGGGTGGGAACTGGTAATTGCAGTGGGTGGGGGGTAGATGAAGCTCCTGTGGTATTTAACACTGGCACACTGGCCTGTTTCTATGCTGTGGATTCTGGCAAGGTCATTGAATGGTAATTAGAAGCAGAAATTCTGGCTAACATTCACTTTAACCCAGGGGTGCACAGACCAATATTTTTTTTTAATGCATTTATGATTTATTAAATTAATTGAATTTAACTTCCTCCAGTTGCTGTGGTGGGATTTGAACTCATATCACCAGCTCATCTAATCTAGGCTTTTGGATTAGTAGTTCAGTAACATAACCACTATGGTGCCATTCCCCTCTCTCTGTCAGTACACTATCTTACGGCAGCTAACTCGAACATGGGCCGGAGGATCAGATCATGGGCCTTCCTTATCTGATTAGCTCAGCTACACTTACTCACTAAACCGGCCAAACCATTGGCGAGGGAGTGCAGTTTCATTATTTTACATGTAAACCATCTAATCCCACTGAATAGCTTACCAATTTGTCATCACGCCCAAGTATCTACTACTCTCTACGTTATGTTTGAAAAGTGCTTAGCTCCACTTTTGTTCTGGTTACTGGGAACGGTAGTGTAGGGGGTTATGTTACTAGACCAGTAGCTCCAGTTCAACTCCAACCATAGCAGCGTGAGAATTTAATACTGGATAAACACATGAGGGAGAAAGGAGTAGAAGGATATGTTGTTAGGGTGAGATGAAGAGGGTTGGGAGGAGGCTTGTGTGCAGCATGGTAGAATTTCAAATTCAGTTTGAGGGTGAGAAAGCTCGGTCTCAAACTCGTGTCCTGAACTTAAATAAAGGTAATTACAAAGGTATGAAGGCAGACTTGGTTAAATGGACTGGGAAAATATATTACAGGGTAATACTGTAGAAAAGCAGTGACAAACACTTAAGGAGATATTTCATAACTCTCAGCAAAGATATATTCCAGTGAGAAAGAAAGGCTCTAAGAGAAGGATGAACCATCCGTGGCTAACTAAGGAAGTAAAGGATGGTATCAAATTGAAAACAAAGGCATACAATGTTGCCAAGATTAGTGGAAGGCCAGAGGATTAGGAAATTTTTAAAAACCAGCAAAGGACGACTAAAAAAATGATAAAGAGAGAGAAGATAGCTTATGAGAGTAAGCTAGCAAGAAATATAAAAACAGATAATAAGAGTTTCTACAGGTATATAAAAAGGAAGAGAGTAGCTAAAGTAAATGTTGGTCCCCTAGAGGATGAGTCTGGGGAATTAATAATGGGAAACAGGGAAATGGCGGAGACTTTGAACAAATATTTGTATTGGTCTTCACGGTAGAAGACACTAGAAGCATCCCAATAATGGATAATCAAGAGGCTATTGGGGTGGGAGGGACAAACTTAAAACAATCACTATCACTAGAGAAAAAGTACTAGGCAAACTTGTGAAGGAATAAGCCATATAACCTATTCAGAAAAATACACCATTCTATGAAAGAATTCTGGCCTTATTATAACATGACAAACTGGGTCTGGAAATCTAGAAACCTAACTATGAAAAAGCTGTGAAAGCATTCTGGCTATAGAGATAAGATAGTTGTTGACATTGAATCAATAACCTTATTGAAACAGAAGGTTAAAGGCTCCGGTAGTCTGAATCTTTCGGAACAAGACAATGGTACACCTTGGTTAAGGTGTTCTAATTTACACTTCGTAAAGAAGCACAAACATCTGCCTTCATAAAAATGACATCAAGTAAAAGGCACCTGCCGTTACACCGTTTTTTATGGTAAACTTAGAACACTTAGAGAAGAGACATAATTCTGTAATGCTACCAGCTGAGGTGACAGTAAGAATTGCAGGGGTCAGCAGAAAAATGACTAGAGATAATTAGCTTACATCAGCAGAGAACCTTAAAGGAAATACCACTGGAAAAGGGTATAAATATTGAACTCTCAAATGAGATAGTAGACTCGCTTTAAAGGGGCAAAGCGATTCTCAGCTTCAGAGGCAGCTCTATAAGTCTCCAACTCTTTGTACCTCGAGGATCAAAGTTATTTGATTTTGGTGGATATCCTGTAGAAAACTAAGAACTGTAAAACTGTAGCAAAGTTAAAATTTGAGAGTAGGTTCTCTGATAATAGAATTGTAAGCTTTCTCTTTTTGGAACTGTTAATGTTGCGATTGACTCACCAACTGTAAATTGCATGTCGGTTCTTTAATAAATCTAGATATTTTTAGAATTATCTCACATAAGACTTCTGTATCAAACTCGCGAACTCAATCTCTGTACACTCTTTGGTGAGGAGTTGCAGAATTCTGGGGGAGTTTTCCGGACCCTCATAATATCCGGAACGTTACAGTCTAGCTAAACTTATTAAAAGTGCTATCTGGAGGACGATAACATTTTCAGGTGGTCCCTTTCCTTTAGGGAGAGATGGTCCGTACCTTTAGACCCAATTAAGCGTCTTTAGGATTCGGCTACCTCAAACTTTAGTTGAAAGTAAACGTCTGAGGAATACGCCTGATCTGGGTTCGCCCTAAAGGGGCTAGGACTAGTAATTATCCCTTCAAACTAATGGGACTAAAGGTGGACAAGTCCCCTGGATCCGATGGCCTGCATCCTAGAGTCTTAAAAGAGGTGGCTGCAGAGATAGTGGATGCATTCGTTGAAATCTACAAAAATTCCCTGGATTCTGGAGAAGTCCCAGCGGACTGGAAATCCACAAATGTAACGCCCCTATTTAAGAAAGGAGACAGAAAGCAAGTAGCTGTAGACCAGTTGGCCTAACCTCTGTCATTGGGAAAATGCTGGAGTCCATCATTAAGGAAGTGGTAGCAGAACATTTAGAAAAGTCAAGCAGAGTCAGCGTGGTTTTATGAAAGGGAAATCATGTCTGACAAATTTGCTGGAGTTCTTTTAGGATGTAACGAGTAGGGTATATAAAGAGGAACCAGTAGATGTCGTGTATTTGGATTTCCAGAAGGCATTCATTAAGGTGCCACATAAAAGGTTACTGCACAAGATAAGAACTCATGGGGTTGGGGGTAATGGGACAAAAATTCGGCCCTTCCCGGGTGAGTATGCGCTCTGTACTCACTCGTAATGCTTCCCGAAGTGCCGGTTTCCTGCATGCACTGCGCATGCGCAGGAAACCGGAACTTCCGGTATGGCGAAGGGGGCGGTTCCTAGGTGAACCGCGTGCGCGGTAGAGGCTGCGCGCACGCAGCAAACTTAGATTTTTTTCAGGTTTCTACGGGAGAGTAAGTATTGAAGAAACTACGCTATTAAAAAGGAGGCGCAGGACCCGTTTTCAACAAGGTAAGTGGTTAATTAAGTATAATTTTAAAAAATTTTCAACAGGTTTATCTTTTTTAGATACTTTAAAGAAAGGTAAGTTTATTTTTATCACTTTTAAAAAGTATTTTAATTTTTTCAAAAATTTAAATTTTTGTTTAAAGTGGTTAATTTATTTAACTATAGTTATTTTATAAATGTGATGTTTTTTTTTAATTTATTTTAAGTTTAGCTGTTCTTTTGGGGCCGATTTCAATTCACAGATTTGACAGGTCTCCTGTCAAATCTATGAATGAAAGATGGTCGGCTGCTATTGGCTCTCCATGGCCCACGTGATTCCAGGGGACGCATCGCACTAACTATGCCCCTGGGACATGCAAGCACTGCGCGCCGGCAGTTGGGAGAGGCCCAGGAGCTGAAGTTCCCGTGGACACAAAACACAACGGCAGGCGCGGTAGGTAAGAGCGCGCGCGATCCTTACCCCCGCGGCAAGCCGGAGAGGCAAATTTCTGGTCCAATATATTAACATGGATAAAGAATTGGCTAACTAACAGAAAACAGAGAGTTGGGATAAATGGGTCATTTTCAGGTTGGCAAACTGTAACTAGTGGGGTGCCGCAGGGATCAGTGCTGGGGCCTCAACTATTTACAATCTATATTAATGACTTGGATGAAGGGACTGAGTGTAATGTAGCCAAATTTGCTGATGATACAAAGATAGGTGGGAAAGCAAATTGTGTGGTGGCGCAAAGAATCTCCAAAGGGATATAGATAGGCTAAGTGAGTGGGCAAAAATCTGGCCGATGGAGTACAATGTGGGAAAATGCGAGATTATCCACTTTGGTAGGAAAAATAAAAAAGCAAATTCTTATTTAAATGGGTAGAGATTACAAAATGCTGAGGTACAGAGGGATCTGGGGGTCCTTGTACATGAATCACAAAAAGTTAGCATGCAGGTACAGCAAGTAATTAGGAAGGCAAATGGAATGTTGACCTTTATTGCAAAGGGAATGGAGTATAAAAGTAAGGAAGTCCTGTTACAACTGTACAGGGTGTTGGTGAGACCACACCTGGACTACTGTGTACAGTTTTGGTCTCCTTATTTAAGGAAGGATATACTTGCATTGGAGGCAGTTCAGAGAAGGTTCACGAGGTTGATTCCGGAGATGAAGGGGTTGACTTATGAAGAAAGGTTGAGCAGTTTGGGCCTATACTCATTGGAGTTTAGAAAAATGAGAGGGGATCTTATTGAAACATACAAGATTCTGAAGGGCCTTGACAGGTAGATGCAGAGAGGATGTTTCCCCTCATGGGGGAATCTAGAACTAGGGGGCATAATTTCAGAATAATAGGGCACCCATTTAAAACAGAAATGAGGAGGAATTTCTTGTCTCAGAGGGTCGTGAATCTTTGGAATTCTCTTCCCCAGAGAGCTGTGGAGGCTGGGTCATTGAATATATTTAAGGTGGAGATAGACAGATTTTTGAAAGGTAAGGGAGTCAAGGGTTATGGGGAGCGGGCAGGGAAGTGGAGTTGAGGCCAAGATCAGATCAGCCATGATCTTATTGAATGACGGAGCAGGCTCGAGGGGCCGAATGACCTACTCCTGCTCCTACGTCTTATGTTCTGAGACAGATGACAGCCTGTACTCCGTAGACGCAGGAGACGATAAGAAAGAGCTGCTCCATAATAAAAGATAAATTGCAGCCTGCGCAGATCGGCCTAATTCTACATACAGTTAGCAAGCACGAAATAAAATGTTCAGTCGCTCTTATACAATCAATAGTTGGAAATAGAACCAGGAAGTGCCAAAAAAATGCAGAGATATTCTGTAAAATAGCAATTAGTGGCATTCTACAAAAATGGTGCAGTGGTTATTTAATATACTGATAATTATTTTTATAGTTAAAAATAACTATATTTATTGATTCAGTAGCTACCGGTCTCAGACTTGTATTACATTAGTGTTACACGACATATTTGTATAAGTGGCTCTGTCAGAAATTCAAGCACTTTTACTAACTTGAAAATAACTATACGTTCATGTGACTTCACATATTCAGCTTTGAGCTTTAATTGTGTAGATTTTGGGGGATAAATTCGGTTGATTTGCGCCTCCCATTAGCGCCCTACTATTGGGGCGCAAAGCAACTAGCGCCTGGGCATGGCGCCGCCAACGCCTCCCGCGAAATTCAGCGGGAGGTTAGCGGTGGCGGTAATCATTAGCGCCCCGCGGCGCTGCGCCTCCGGTGATGACGTCATCGCCGTGCGCAGCGCCCCAGCTGCGATCTTCGGTAGCGCCCCCTGACTTACCGCCGGACGCTATGTCCGCCGGAGTCAAGGGGGGCCTACCTGCGGCCGGGGCGACGCAAATTAAAGGGGAGGTGCCGGGCGGCCATTTTTGTTGCTGGCCGTCTGCCAGCACCTGCCCCCATTGTTGTCCCCGGCCCCCGTGAAGCCCCCCCGCGGGGTGCCAGCTACGTTCCGTGAGCCCAGCACTTCTCTTGATTGCCGGACCCAACTGGGCCCCAGGTCGCGCTGCGCAAGGCCCCTCCTCTTTAATAAGGTGAGGTTTCAGTGGCGCTTCCAGTAGCGCCCCGCCTCCCTCTTGGGGCGCTACCAGTGAATTTCGGGCGCGGGGGGGGCGCTAATCTTTTCGGGGAACTAAAAGTAGCGAAGTTAGCGCCCCAAAGGGGATGCGATGCAATTTTTCCCACTCTTTAACATACCTTTTTAGACAAAGCAAAGTATTTTAATTATTTTTTTTTAATTACTGAAATCTCATTTAACACCTCAGTTTAACGTCTCATCTGAAAGATGGCAGCTCTGACAATGTTGTGCCCTGGGGCAGCAGCATGGACAATAAAAAATAACTGAACAAGCAGTTTTGAAAGGCCCTTTGCTGTGATGATCTACCCGCATCAAAAGAAAGTCTTGCATTTATATCGCACCTTTCACGACCACCGGACGTCCCAATGCACTTTACAGCCAATGAAGTAGTTTTTGAAGTGTAGTCACTGTTGTAATGTAGGAAACACGGCAGCCAATTTGCGCACAGCAAGCTCCCACAAACAGCAATGTGATAATGACCAGATAATCTGTTTTTAGTGATCTTGGTTGATGGATAAATATTGGCCCCAGGACACCGGGGAGAACTCCCCTGCTCTTCTTCAAAACAGTGCTGTGGGAACTTTAACGTCCACCTGAAAGGGCAGACGGGGCCTCGGTTTAACGTCTTGTGCGAAAGGCGGCACCTCCGACAGAGCAGCGCTCCCTCAGCACTGCACTGGGGTGTCAGCCTAGATTTTTGTGCTCAAGTCTCTGGAGTGGGACTCTGAACCCACAACCTTCTGACTCAGAGGCGAGAGTGAACATTAGAACACAAGACGTAGGAGCAGGAGTCGGTCATTTGGCCCCTCGAGTCTGCTCCGCCATTCAATAAGATCATGGCTGATCTGATCTTGGCTTCAACTCCACTCTCCTGCCCGCTCCCCATAACCCTTGACTCCCTTACCTTTCAAAAATCTGTCTATATCCACCTTAAATATATTCAATGACCCAGCCTCCACAGCTCTCTGGAGAAGAGAATTCCAAAGATTCACGACCCTCTGAGAGATGAAATTCCTCCTCATTTCCGATTTAAAAGGGTGCCCCCTTATTCTGAAATTATGCCCCCTAGTTCTAGATTCCCCCACGAGGGGAAACATCCTCTCAGCACCTACCCTGTCAAGCCCCTTCAGAATCTTATATGTTTCAATAAGATCCACCTCTCATTCTTCTAAACTCCAATGAGTATAGGCCCAACCTGCCTTCATAAGTCAACCCCTTCATCTCCGGAATCAACCTCGTGAACCTTCTCTGAACTGAGCCACAGCTGACACCATCAGATAAATAAATAATCCTGAGAACAATTTTTTTTACAGACATAGATACTTTAATAACAATTTTAAAATAGGAATTACAAATATGTCTTAATATAACAAGTACAACAGGAAAAAAATATGGCTTTGTACAAAAAATGTAAGGTTGCATTGTAAACAGTGGTTTCATAATATTACTGACTTTCCGTTTAATTCGGTCTGTTGCTTCTAGAGTTGGCCTTTAGTGGGGGGGCGGGGGGGAAAACTCTGTTTAAAAAATAAAAGTTGCCTCTTTATAAAACGTTTGGATTCGCACTCTCCAGGTCTCTGAATCCCAACGCACGCTTCTGTGACCGAGAGCACGGGCAAGTCAATCAGGCCCTTCCTAGCGAGGGGTCATGAGAGAGGAGGCCTGAATGGGACATGCCCTCTGATGCCCACTGCCTGTGGTGGGGGGGGGCAGTGCGCCCTCCCCCCTCCCTTGACCCCCTGCTCGGTGCCTACCTGTCCAAGAAGGAGATGAGGGAGCAAGTCACCCAGGCGTGGTGGGTGGGGCAGTGTGGGTGAGACACGGCCGGCACTAATACTGGTCAACCTACATCTCCATCGGGACGGAAGTCGGTGGCCTTGACTGCCTCGCGGGGTTTGGGCGCTTCATCTCGTGGCTACGTTGAAACTGTTGAGTAGACGGTAGGACACGCACACGAGGGTTGTGCGCCACACGTCCGGCGCAGTTACGGCGTCGCAGGGACCGAAGGTGATCAGGGGTTCTGCCCACGGTTGCCAACTCGGGTTGGACGAGGGGTTTCATCATGCAATGTAACGGCTTTAAGGACTGAGCTACTCATTTTTAAGAAATAACTTGCAATTATACAGCGCCTTCCATGACCCCAGGACGTCCCAAAGTGCTTCACAGCCAATTAAGTACTTTTTTTTGAAGTGTCGTCGCTGATATAATGTAGGAAACGCGGCAGTTTGCCCCCAAGTGGAAAATAAGGACCAGGTTTCAGCTTCTGCTGAACTGTCCTGTGTTTCTCACAGAACCTAGGATGGCATGCAGTTTATACTAAGGTAGTTTTCTTCTGCCATCTTGGCTCCCTGTCCCCCTGCCCCAGCCCTGCAGTTTTTGGCTGAGATTATTCTCTCCTTAATTGCTCACTTATCCTCCCAAAGTTTCCCCCGTTACTTTAACTCACCCCCCCCACCCCCAACCCCGCGACCCACCCCGACCCGACCCACAGGGCCTTCAGACAATCTGGGGTGCTTGCCAGCTCTGAATGGACGTATTCCTGGAGGTGTCATCACATGACCTCCTCCCTCCAATGGCCCCGCCCCCATGGTCTCCCTATTGGCCGCCAGACACGTCCGCCCACGCAGCGCCCCGCCTTCCCACAGCCAATGGGAAAACGTCCGTCAAACGGCTTTTTATCCCCCATGTCCGCTATTTCCATAACTGATAAAACAAAAGTGTTCAAAGGAAATTTTTAAAAAGAAACAATTTTCTATGATTTTTCTCCTGGTTTTTGCTTGCAGCAGGAGATTAGTCTTTAATTCCCGGAGACTCCGGGCCAATCCTGGAGGGTTGGCAACCCTTGGACAATCTCGGACCGTGACCGTATCCTGGGGCCTCGGCCCAGGCCTGCCTGCTTGCCTCAACAACTCTGAAGACTGGACATCAAACAGCTCACCCCCCAGCCAACGGACAAAAGGCGCTCAGACTAGACCTCCCACCACCACATCATGCTCCCGCCACCACTCGCCCGACGTGACCATCCTCACCGCCTTCCCAAGCCGACTGGACACCCAACAAACTCTTCGAACTGGGCGATTACAAAGTTTCAATCAAACTTTGGCCTCTCCGGCCCATCTCCAATATCAATTCCTGGAGACTCCCGGACAATCGGGGGACGTTGGCAACCCCTGGTCCTGCCCTATCGGAGTTTACACCGGATAATCACACAGCCCTGGGGCACTGGGAGCTGAGCTTTACTATTGGAGGGAGCTGATAGAACCACTTCCGACAGATTTCTGAATCAATTGGATTTAATGCTGTATATACACACGGGATTCTGACTGCGGGTATTAGCTTCCAGGACAGGAGGCAGGACAGACCACCACCCCACCCCCCCGGCAGCGCAACAATGGTAAAGGCCTAGCAACAGGTCACCTTCATACCTTAATTCCCGGTCTATGAATGGAGCATTAACAGGGGCAGGGGGCAAAAGAGTGAAAGAGTTTTTCTTAAAGATGTGTTAAATATAATCTTTCTTGCAACTGCTTTTGGCTTGTTACGTTAGAAGCATTCCTTTTGTATTCTTCCATAAGGTAAGCCACACCATTCGGCTGAAAATCCCCATCTATTTAGCGACATTGTGGCAATGGAGCTCTTTAATTGTTTACATGGGCTCCTTGAGCTGAAAGACCTTGCAAGTAGGCCCCAGGTCTTTTACACTTCATGCTTCGCTGTCACACCAGGGACACAATGGCTCATTTCAAAAGTATCTGCTTACAAAAATGGTGTTTGATACAATTTCCCAAACCAATTCACTGAGTGACCCGCAGATCCTTGTCTACTTCTTCCGAACGTGTTTGCAACCGCTGCTTGGCGTGACAGATGCAATGGGTCGTGCGCCTACAATTTGAAGCAGCATCGCCCCCGCACCCGATCTCCCCCACCACACACCGCCCCATGGACGCCAATGGTGGAGCGATGGAAATCGGGGATGTGCAAGAGGCCAGATTTGGAGGAGCGCAGAGATCTCGGAGGATTGTAGGGCTGGAGGAGGTTACGGAGATAGGGAAAGGGGGCGAGGCTACGGAAGGATTTGAAAACAACAACAACAACAACAACAATTTGTATTTATATAGCGCCTTGAACGTCGTAAAAACGTCCCACGGTGCTTCACAGGAGCATTATAAGAAAAAAAATTGACACTGAGCCACATGAGGAGAAATTAGGACAGATGACCAAAAAGCTGGGTCACAGAGGTAGGTTTTAAGGAGCGTCTTAAAGGAGGAAAGAGAGGTAGAGAGGTTTAGGGAGGAATTCCAGAGCTTAGGGCCTAGACAGCTGAAGGCACGGCCACCAATTATAATCAGGGACACTCTAGAGGGCAGAATTAAAGGAACGCAATGATCTCGGAGGGTTGTGGGGCTGCAGGGGATTACAGAGATAGGGAGGGGCGAGGCCATGGAGGGATTTGAAAACAAGGATGAGAGTTTTAAATATTGAGGCGTTGCCAGACTGGGAGGCAATGCAGGTCAGTCAGCACAGGGGTGATGGGTGAACAGGACTTGGTGCAAAGGAAAGAAGGGAGAAGACAATTCATCTGCAAATGGTTGACCGGTTCAATCAGTTATGACTCGCTCCTCCTGTCAGTTGGCTGTGTGTGGGATGGGGAGGGGGTTGGTTACCAGGTTACCTAACTCACCGTCATTGCAATAATTTTGAAACACCTTAAAGGGACACTGCGTTCATGAAATGATTTTGGCAAACTTTTTCTTTAGTCTCGGAAAAGTCATTTCCTTCGCAATGACATGAGGGTAGCGCGTTTAATGTAGTCTACATGGATTTTAGCAAAGCTTTTGACAAGGTCCCACATGGCAGACTGGTCAGGAAAGTAAAAGCCCATGGGATCGAAGGGAAAGTGGCAAGTTGGATCCAAAATTGGCTCAGTGGCCGGAAGCAAAGTGTAATGGTCGACGAGTGTTTTTGTGACTGGAAAGCTGTTTCCAGTGGGGTTCCACAGGGCTTAGTACTAGGTCCCTTGCTTTTTGCGGTATATATCAATGATTTAGACTTCAATGCAGGGGGCAGGGTTCCCTGTAAGGTGCGCGGCAATGCACCAGGGAACCCGCGCAGCCGGCATTTCAATGTAAAAACCGCGCATGTGCGGTATTTTGAATGGCCCGGTCAGCCCCTTAAAGGGGCCGCGCAGGGCCAAAAAAAATTACAGGGAACATAGGTAGGGGGCATGATTAGGAAGTTTGCAGATGATACAAAAAATGGCAGTGTGGTTGATAGCGAGGGAGAAAGCTGTCGACTGCAGGAAGATATCAATGCACTGGTCAGGTGGGCAGAAAATTGGCAAATGGAATTCAATCCGGAGAAGTGTGAGGTAATGCATTTGGCGAGGGCTAACAAGGAAAGGGAATACAAAATAAATGGTAGGATACAGAGAAGTGTAGAGGAACAGAGGGACCTTGGAGTGCATGTCCACAGATCCCTGAAGGTAGCAGGACAGATAGATAAGGTGGTTAAGAAGGCATACAGGATACTTGCCTTTATTAGCCGAGGCAAAGAATATAAGAGCAGGGAGGTTATGCTTGAACTGTATAAAACACTAGTTAGGCCACAGCTAGAATACTGCGTGCAGTTCTGATCACCACATTACAGGAAAGATGTGATTGCACTAGAGAGGGTACAGAGGAGATTTACGAGGATGTTGCCAGGACTGGAGAATTTTAGCTATGAGGAAAGATTGGATAGGCTGGGGTTGTTTTCTTTGGAACAGAGGAGGCTGAGGGGAGACTTAACTGAGGTGTATGAAATTATGAGGGGCCTAGATAGAGTGGATAGGAAGGACCTATTTCCCCTAGCAGAGAGGTCAATAACCAGGGGGCATAGATTTAAAGTAATTGGTAGAAGGATTAGAGGGGAGTTGAGGAGAATCTTTTTCACCCAGAGGGTGGTGGGGGTCTGGAACTCACTGACTGAAAGGGTGGTAGAGGCAGAAGCCCTCATGAAATTTAAAAAGTACTTGGATATGCACTTGGAGTGCCGCAACCTACAGGGCTATGGACCAAGAGCTGGAAAGTCTTCTCTCTTAGGCAGTCCCTCGGAACTGAGGATAACTTGCTTCCACACTAAAAATGAGTTCTCAGGTGACTGATGAGTCCAATGCGGGACCTACAGTCTCTGTCACAGGTGGGGCAGACGGTGGTTGAAGGGGCGGGTGGGTGGGGTGCTTGGGTTGACGTGCGCTCCTTCCGCTGTTTGCGCTTGGCTTCCGCTTGCTCCCGGCGAAGAGACTCGAGGTGTTTGGCGCCTTCCCGGATGCTTCTCCTCCACTTTGTGCGGTCTTGGGCCAGGGATTCCCAGGTATCGGTGGGGATGTTGAATTTTTTCAAGGAGGCTTTGAGGGTGTCCTTGAAGCGTTTCCTCTGCCCACCTGGGGCTCTCTTGCCGTGTCGGAGCTCCGAGTAGAGCGTTTGTTTTGGGAATCTCGTATCGGGCATGCGGACGATGTGACCCGTCCATCGGAGCTGATCGAGCGTGGTCAAAGCTTCGATGCTGGGGATGTTGGCCTGAGCGAGAACACTGACGTTGGTGCACCTATCCTGCCAATGGATTTGCAAGATCTTGCGGAGGCAGCGTTGACGGTACCTCTCCAGTGCTTTGAGGTGCCTGCTGTACATGGTAGTGGGGGTCTGGAACTCACTGCCTGAAAGGGTGGTAGAGGCAGAGACCCTCATCACATTTAAAAAGTACTTGGATATGCACCTGAAGTGCCGTAACCCACAGGGCTACGGACCAAGAGCTGGAAAGTGGGATTAGGCGGGATAGCTCTTTTTCGGCCGGCACAGACACGATGGGCCTATTGGCCTCCTTCTGTGCCGTAAATGTCTCTGATTCTATCGGTTTCCGTGTCTGCCCAAGGTTCTTTTTCTCGCCAAGTGGTGTGACCAAACCAACTCTGCCATAGCTTTGAATCAGGTCATACTAGCGGTCACCACTTTGTGCCGTGGTGCCCTTAACTTGTTTGCTGTATTGAGTTTGGTATGTCGTCTGGTGGGGAGCCGAGTCCAGAACAAGGGGCCGTAACCTTAAGATTAGAGCTAGCCCATTCAGGGGGTGATGTCAGGAAGCACTTGTTCACACAAAGGGTAGTGGAAATCTGGAACTCTCTCCCCCCAAAAGGCTGCTGAGGCCGGGGGGTCAATTGAAAATTTAAAAATGGAGATGGATAGATTTTTGTTAGGTAAGGGGATTAAGGGTTACGGAACCAAGGCGGGTAGATGGAGTAAAGATACAGATCCGCCATGATCTAATTGAAAGGTGGAATAGGCTCGAGGGGCTGACTGGCCTCCTCCTCTTCCTGTGTTCTTAGTTCTGCTTTGTTAAAGCAGTGACTGTGCCACAGGCTTGATTATTATTCACCAAATTCAAAGTGAAACAAAGTGAAGCTGGAATTTGCAACGGAAGGCTTTGTGACAATGGTGGCTGGTATTTAATGCCAGAAGGCTGTTGGTCTTCCAGGGGCTAGGATCGATAAATATAAGATAGTCACTAATAAATCCAATAACGAATTCAGGAGAACTTTCTTTACCCAGAGAGTGATGAGAATGTGGAGGCAAATAGCATAGATGCATTTAAGGGGAAACTAGATAAGTACACGAGGGAGAAAGGAATAGAAGGTTATGTTGATCGAGTTAGATGAAGAGGGTTGGGAGGAGGCTCGTGTGGAGCATAAACGCTGGCATAGACTGGTTGGGCCAAATGGCCTGTTTCTGTGCTCCAAAATCCACGTAATTCTCTGTAATGTCTTTAGCTCTCCATTATTTCTTGACTGGGGCAGAGATTGCATCATATAGAAGGTAAGTGTCTTGACAGATAACACTTGGTCCCTGTGATCTCCTGGACTGGTTTCGATCACCTGAGGGAGTCGGAGAGGAATTTCCAGAGCACGCTTACCCTGATTGGCCCTGGGTTTTTTTTTCTCTGGGTTTCTGCCTCTCCAAGGAGATTACGTGGCTGTTGGGGAGAGGGGTGGTGGTGGTGGTAGGGTGGGAAGTGTCTAGTCGTGATGCTCCAGCCATCAGAAGTGTGGGGCAGGCTTGATGGAAGGGCTGGTCTTTCCCCGCCCGTCAATTTTCGGATCTTGGCATTATTGCTATGTCGTTCCATCCTGCCTTTCCTAAAGTGCCATCCATGGGGCGCTGATGCGACATGTCTGTCCAAACAGTGGGGCGGGAGGGGGAGAGGGGGCGGGGGGCCTCTGATGCCTGAGACACGTCCATTGCGTTGAACCTTGGGTGGTGCTGCTGCGTTGGCCTAAGATAACCTTGCCCCCCCACTCCCCTCCTCCCCCAGTCCTTTCCACCTGCGACGGTGCTCTTCCTTTAGCTTTCCGACTCCCGCGAGGCCCCTCTTGGACCGCCCTCGCTCGCCGCTCTCCGCGTCCGCTTTCCCACCGCCTTCCGGAACATTCCGACGTTTGCGTCTCCAGCATGTCTGTAACAACAACAACTTGCATTTAGATAGCATCTTTAACGTAGTAAAACATCCCGATCGCGCAACAGGAGCGTTATCAAACACAGGAGATATTAGGACAGGTGACCAAAAGCTTGGTCAAAGAGGTAGGTTTTATGCAGCGTCTTAAAGGAGGAGGAGAGGTAGAGAGGCGGAGAGGTTTAGAGAGGCAATTCCAGAGCTTAGGGTCTGGGCAGCTGAAGGCACGGCCGCCAATGGTGGAGCAATTAAAATCGGGGGATGCTCAAGAGGCCAGAATTGGAAGAGTGCAGAGATCTCGGAGGGTTGTAGGGCTGGAGGAGATTACAGAGATAGGGAGGGGCGAGGCCATGGAGGGATTTGAGAGGAAGGATGAGAATTTTCAAATTGAGGTGTTGCCGGACCAGGAGCCAATGTAGGTCATGTGTGATGGGTAAACAGGACTTGGTGCGAGTTATGATACGGGCAGCAGAGTTTTGGGTGAGCGCAAGCTTATGAATGGTGGAAGATGGGAGACCGGCCAGAAGTGCGTTGGAATAGTCAAGTCTCGAGGTAACAAAGCACAACAAAAACCCTTGCGACTAGGAGACGGTACAGTGACGGCAATGTCATGGCTGCATTTTTTGTGCTGGGATATGATCAGCCTAGAATTTATAGGGTATCTCCCATCTGTTCACCGGCTTTCAGTAACAGGAGATAAGCTCATTTGAATAATTTGCATGCTTGTGGGAAATTTCCCACTGCTCACTCCCAGCATGGAGCCTTGCCCACCGGGAACACGCACCAAGCCATTGCATGGGAGTTTCCAACCAACACAGTTATTAAGAAAAGAGAAGGCTGAGGGGTGACCTAATTAAGTGAATGGGCAAAACTGTGGCAAATGGACTTCAATGTAGGCAAGCGTGAGGTCATCCACTTTAGACCTGAAAAAAATAGATCAGAGTACTTTCTAAATGGTGGAAAGCTAGAAGCAGTGGTGGTCCAAAGAGACTTAGGGGTCCAGGTACATAGATCATTAAAATGTCATGGACAGGTACAGAAAATAATCAAAAAGGCAAATGGAATGCTGGCCTTTATATCTAGAGGACTAGAATACAAGGGGGTAGAAGTCATGCTGCAACTATACGAAACCCTGGTTAGACCACACCTGGAGTACTGTGAGCAGTTCTGGGCACCACACCTTAGGAAGGATATATTGGCCTTGGAGGGAGTGCAGCGTAGGTTTACCAGAATGATACCCGGACTCCAAGGGTTAAGTTACGAGGAGAGATTACAAATTAGGGCTCTATTCCTTGGAATTTAGAAGGTTAAGGGGTGATTTGATCAAAGTTTTCAAGATATTAAGGGGAACTGATAGGGTAGTAGAGAGAGACTATTTCCGCTAGTTGGTGAACCTGGGACTAGGGGACAGAGCCTAAAAATTGGAGCCAGGTTTCAGGAGTGAAATTAGGAAACATGCAAAAGGTGGTAGAAGTTTGGAACTCTCTTCCGCAAACGGCAGTTGATGCTGGATCATTTGTTAAATTTAAATCGGAGGTATTATGGGATATGGGACAAAGGCAGATCAGCCATGATCTCAGTGAAACGTGGAACAGGCTCGAGGGGCTAAATGGCCTACTCCTGTTCCTATGTAGGTCTTTAAGATTATGAAGGGGTTCAATAGGATAGACGTAGAGAAGATGTTTCCACTTGTGGGGAAGTCTAAAACTAGGGGCCATAAATATAAGATAGTCACTAATAAATCAAATAGGGAATTCAGGAGAAACTTCTTTACCCAGAGAGTGGTGAGAATGTGGAACTCATGGAGTAGTTGAGGCGAATAGCAGAGATGCATTTAAAGGGAAGCTAGATAAGGACATGAGGGAGAAAGGATTGGAAGGTTATGCTGATAGGGTGAGATGAAGAGGGGTGGGAGGAGGCTCATGTGGAGCATAAACACCGGCATGGACCAGTTGGGCCGAATGGCCTGTTTCTGTGCTGTACATTCTATGTAATAAGTCGATAATCATGGGCTGCATGTATCTGGTTTCCTATAAGAACATAAGAACATAAGAAATAGGAGCAGGAGTAGGCCAATCGGCCCCTCGAGCCTGCTCCGCCATTCAATAAGATCATGGCTGATCTGATCCTAACCGCCAATCTACTATCTACTATATGAGCTGCCTGCTATGTATTGTTAACCTATTGCGTACGGTGTCAGCCATGGGACCGTAGTAGTGATCTTGCCTCTGAGTCAGAAGGTCGTGGGTTCATGCCTCACCTCAGAGACACAAGCCCATAACACTCCCGCCTCCTGTGTAGTGAAATCTGGGCGGTCTGTTCCCCCGCCCTGTATGCGCTATGGCCTGCGCTTGTGTTCTGCGGGCAGAAGGAGTGATGTGGGGAAACTTCAGAAGCCACATTTCCCCCCGCCCCCCCCCCCCCCACCCCCGTCTCATAGCTCGTATGTTTCTAACCCTCCTTTTAATATATAAAGGTCTGGAATTTCCACGGGAGCCTCTCGTGCGGGAGATCAGGGGAACCCTAGAAGAGGTGAAGGGAATTCCGAATAATGGGGTTCCATCGCCCTCCAGCTGAAGTTACTGCAGGAGATCAGGATAACCCAGGGCCCATTGTGTCAGTAGATTCCTTTTCTAAACAAACCAATACGGAGACCCAAGTGAGTTAGTAACACACCCGCTGCGCCAGAAATGGGGCCTGGACCATTTTAACCCCCAGGCCTTCTTTAAATGCGTTAGCTCTGGCTCAGTGGGTCGCACTTTTGCCTCTGAGTCAGAAGGTCGTGGGTTCAAGTCCCACTCCAAGAGACTTGAGCGCATAATCCAGGCTGACTCTCCAGTGCGGCACTGTCGGAGGTGCGGTCTTTCAGGTGAGACGTTAAACCGAGGCCCCATCTGATTCAGAATAGGGTCAGCAACCCTCCAGGATTGGCCTGGAGTCTCCAGGAATTGGAGATTAATCTCCGGAACACCGTTGCCAGCAACGCCCCGGGAGAAAAAAAACCACAGGAACATTAAACAAAGTTGTGCTTTTTTCACTTTCTTTGAACACTTTCATTTTATTAGTTATAAAAATATTGGAGTTGGGGAGAAAATGGCTGTTTCACCAACAGTCAAGAATAATCCAATTGGGTGACAAAGATTCTGTTCCCTTTCCAATTGGCTGTGGGAAGGCAACACGCCTGAAGGATGGACCAATGGCGGGAGTGATGGGGCGAGTGGTTGGAGGCGGGAGGTCATGTGATGAAGCCTCCAGGAATACACCCAGCCAGAGCTGGCAACCCTGCAGCCGGGGCTTAAAGGGTTAAATTACGAGGGCAGGTTGCTTAAACTTGGCTTGTATTCCCTTGAGTTTAGAAGATTGAGAGGGTGATCTGATCGAGGTGTTTAAAATGATAAAAGGTAGATAGAGAGAAACTATTTCCACTTTTGGGAGAATCCAGTACAAGAGGGCACCACCTTAAAATTAGAGCCAGGCCGTTCAGGGGTGATGTCAGGAAGCACTTCTTCACATAAAGGGTAGTGGAAATCTGGGACTCTCTCCCCCAAAAGGCTGTGGATGCTGCTTCAAGACAGAGGCCAATAGATTTTTGTTGGGTACGGGTATTGAGGGATATGGAGCAAGGGCAGATAGAGTTAAGATACAGATCAGCCATATTCTAATTGAATGACGGAACAGGCTCGAGGGGCTGAATGGCCTTCTCCTGTTCCTATGTTTACGAGTGCATGCATATCCATATTTTTTTAATTCGTTCATGTGATGTGGGCGTCGCTGGCAAGGCCGGCATTTATTGCCCATCCCCAGTTGCCCTTGAGAAGGTGGTGGTGAGCCGCCATTTCAGAGGGCAGTTAAGAGTCAACCACATTGCTGTGGGTCTGGAGTCACATATAGGCCAGACCAGGTAAGGACATTAGTGAACCAGATGGGTTTTTATGACAATCCGGTAGTTTTATGGTCACCATTACTGATACTAGCTTTTTTTTTAAATTCCAGATTTATTTAATTAACTACATTTAAATTCCCCAGCTGCCGTGGTGGGGTTATGAACTCATGTCACTGGATCATTAGTTGAGGCCTCTGGATTACTAGTCCAGCAACATAACCACTATGCGACTGTACCCTTGTGTGCGCATTCGTGAGTGTGCGCACGTGTCCAGTGTGCGCGTGAGGATGTAAATGCGCACGAACCGCGCGCGCTGTTTGAAATGACTTCATGTTGCCAGCAAGCTCCCAACAAGTGTGGCAGTGGTAATGTGGGTGCGGAAAGGCCGTACTGTGGCAGTGCGCTCAGTCCATGTCAAGCTCATTGCAGCCACGGGCTTGATTGGTCTTGCTGCTAAGACATACCGTAGCGCTCTGGTTGGTGACTGACAGAAGCTCCGACACTTTGCGTTGCTGGCCTTGGTGCATAAACATCGACTCAGTTCCCGTTTCCGGCGCTTCAGAGGATTCCCCAGTCCATACGGAACAACTTGTCTGCACAGAGGAAAGTCACAGTTAGAGTTCTCAGTCGCTAAGTGACGGCAATGGATAATGGTGTATTCCCAGATTGAGAATATCGCCTACAGAGTGTCAGCCAGTGGCTCAGTGGGCAGCACTCTTGCCTCTGAATCAGAAGGTTGCGGGTTCAAGTCCCACTCCAGAGACTTGAGCACAAAAGTCTAGGCTAACACTCCAATGCAGTATTGAGGGAGCGCTGCACTGTTAGTAAGTGCCGTTGTTCAGCTGAGATGTTAAACTGAGGCCCTGTCTGCCCCCTCAGGTGGATGTAAAAGATCCCATGGCACTATTTTGGAAGAAGAGCAGGGGAGTTCTCACTGGTGTCCTGGCCAATATTTATCACTCAACCAACATCACTGGAACAGATTATCTGGTCGTTATCTCATTGTGGGAGCTTGCTGTGCGCAAACTGGCTGCCGGGCTTCCTACATTACAACAGCCACTACACTTCAAAAGTAGTTAATTGGCTGTAAAGCGCTTTGAGACATCATGAAAGGCGCTGTAGAAATGCAAGTCTTTCTTTCTTTTACGGGGATCTTTAACTTAGGTAATGCATGTTGGAACACGAGAGAAAACATGTACACAGTGAATGGTGAGCTGGAAATTCCTGGCCTTTTAAAGCATGCAAATCGTGTGAGGGAAAGAATTTGGGCCTCCACCACTTTTCTGGCCCAACGAGAAATATCTGATGGGGTGGGGCAGTGCTTTATCCGTCTGCCTTGCCCTTCCCCCCATGCCAACGTCAGAGGAGGAGGCGACTGGGTGGATGTTTTCAGACGTCCTAAATTCTGCCACTTCCTCCTCAGTTGGCAATGTTGGGACATTAAAAGGGCGCTACCATCTTGGAGTGAGTTCAGAAGAGATCTGATAGGCTGATCTAAGGACTAAGGCATCTAAGTTATGAAGACAGAAACTGACGGAGCTGAACTTATCATCAATTATGTGGTACAAAGGAACATGGGGATTGCTAGATGTAAATAGACCAAGGTTCACCTTCTACCATCCTGGTCAAGAAGGACTTGCATTTCTATAGCGCCTTTCAAGACCACCGGATGTCCCAAAGCACTTTACAGCCAACGAAGTACTTTTGAAGTGTAGTCACTGTTGTAATGTGGGAAACATGGCAGCCAATTTGCACACAGCAAGCTCCCACAAACAGTAATGTGAAAATGACCAGGGCACTGAGGATAGCTCCCCTGCTCTTCTTCAAAATAGTGCCATGGGGATCTTTTACGTCCACATGAGAAAGCAGACGGGGCCTCGGTTTAGCATCTCATCCGAAAGACGGCACCTCCGACAGTGCAGCACTCCCTCGGCACTGCACTGGGATTGTCAGCCTAGCTTTATGTGCTCAAGTCCCTGGAGTGGGACTTGAACCCACAACCTTCTGACTCAGAAGGCGAGGGTGCTACCCACTGGGCCACAGCTGACGCAATGATAATGGCGTTGTTGACTAATCACAGTGATCAATCTCTATCAATGAGTCTACAACAGAGCCAGACATGAGGCGAGGAAAAGCCCAGTGGTGGAGAGCTTTGGAAACCATCGGTCCAAAGTCACCTGTTCCTCCCGAGCTCGCTACACTCACCACACCTCATGTCTCAAATTACTCGTATGCAGTGTCCCAAAATATTATTTTCTGAAAGAATTCTATCGAATTTGCATTGGAATGAATCAATACTGACTGCTTTCACCGTCTCCCTAGGGATCCTGTTCCATAGATTGCCCACTGAAATGTTGTTGCCGCAATGTTTCAGTGAGAAGAAGATTGAGCTGGAGACCTGGGGAGAGGTTTGGGCAATGCATGTATCAGCGGAATTTTTTACAATTCATTCACGGGATGTGGGCGTCGCTGGCAAGGCCGGCATCTCTTGCCCATCCCCAGTTTCCCTCGAGAAGATGGTGGTGAGCCGCCATTTACAGTCAACCACATTGCTGTGGGTCTGGAGTCACATATCGGCCAGACCAGGTAAGGACGGCAGATTTCCTTCCCTGAAGGACATCAGTGAACCAGATGGTTTTTTACCGACAATCATGGTCACCATTACTGATCATGATGCGGAGATGCCGGTGTTGGACTGGGGTGGACAAAAATGAGAAGTCGCACAACACCAGGTTATAGTCCAACAGATTTATTTAAAATTACAAGCTTTCGGAGCTGTTGCCCCTTCGTCAGGTAAAGGTACAATGAGGGAATCTACAGTATTACACAGTATATAAACACAGAAAGCAATTTGTCTGCAGAGATACAATCTTTCAGGGAGGCATTACATCAAAGACACACCAGAGCAGAGCACCATTACTGATCGTAGCTCTTTATTCTAGATTTTATTTAATTGAATTTAAATTCCCCAGCTGCCGTGGTGGGATTACGAACTGCTCGTTCCCTGGATCATTAATCCAGGTCTTGGGGTTACTAATCTAGCAACATAACCACTATGCTACCTTACCCTTAATTTCACCCAGACTGCAGAAGCAGAGGTTAGCACTAGTTAACAAAAAGAAAAGAAAGACTTGCATTTCTACGGCTCCTTTCACGACCACCAGACATCTCAAAGCGCTTTACAGCCAATGAAATACATTTGGAGTGTGGTCACTGTTGTAGTGTGGGAAACGCGGCAGCCAATTTGTGCACAGCAAGCTCCCACAAACAGCAATGTGATAATGACCAGATATTGGGCCAGAAATTCGGCTCTTGTCGGGTGAGTACGCGCTGTGTACTCACCCGTAAGGCCACCTGAAGTGCCGGTTTCCTGCATGCACTGCGCATGCGCGGGAAACCGGAACTTCCGTTCCCCTGAAGGAAGGGGTTCAGAAGTTGAACATGTGCGTGGGAGAGGCAGCGCGCACGCAGCGAACTTTGATTTTTTTTTCAGGTTTCTCCGGGAGGGTAAGTATGGAAAAGCTGCACTTTTAAAAAGGAGGCGCAAGGCCTGTTTTTAACAAGGTAAGTGGTTAATTAATTACAATATAAACATTTTTTCAACAGGTTTATCTTTTTTAGATACTTTAAAGAAAGGTAAGTTTATTTTTAGCACCGTTAAAAAGTATAATTAATTTTTTCAAAAATTTAAATGTTTGTTTAAAGTAGTTGATTTATGTAACTTATAGTTATTTTAAAAATGTGATTTTAAAAAAAAAATTATTTGAAGTTTAAGTGTGGTTTTGGGGCCGATCTCTATTCATAGATTTGACAGGTCTTCCTGTCAAATCTATGAATGAAAATGTCCTGTTAGGATTGGCTCTCCATGGCCCACGTGATCCCAGGGGACGCTTCGCACTAACTGCGCCCCTGGGATACGCAAGCACTGCGCGCCGGCAGCTAGAGGAGGCCCAGGAGCCGAAGTCCTCGTGGGCCCAAAGCACAACGGCAGGCGTGGTAGGCAAGTACGCGCGCGATGCTTGCACCCGCAGGAAGCCGGAAAGCCGAATTTCTGGCCCAATCTGTTTTTGTTATGTTGGTTGAGGGATAAATATTGGCCAGGACACCGGGGATAACTCCCCTGCTCTTCTTCGAAATAGCGCCATGGGATCTTTTACGTCCACCTGAGAGGGCAGACGGGGCCTCGGTTTAACATCTCATCTGAAAGACGGCGCCTCCCACAGTACAGCACTCCCTCAGCACTGCACTGGAGTGTCAGCCTAGCTTTATGTATTCAAGTCCCTGGAGTGGGACTTAAACCCACAACCTTCTGACTCAGAGGCGAGAGTGCTACCCACTGAGCCACAGCTGACACTATACAAGCTCTAACTAAGACTAGAAGTTGCATTACATTTTATCTAGACCAGTACGTTCATGTTTCAGCCCTTTTTTTAACAGCCTACAATGTTCTATTCCGTCTTTAATGTTGGAACATTTATCTGGCATCAAATATATTTACGATCCTTACACAAGGTGGCAGGTATTTTTTTTTATATGTGTGATGTTATTCTGACGGATTAGCCTGAATTTACTCTCTGACTCTGTGCCAAGTGTGAATCCATTTTCAAACGCTCAGTGTTCACACCAGGAAATGAAAGCCATATGTGCCCACTGCACGCAGTGCCGATCAACATGGCTTAAAGGAGCATTGTCTGGGATGCACACAAGATTCCCCACATGCTGAGTTAGTCCCCTCATCTCGGCCGTGCTGAGATGCTGAATGAAGACCAGGCACTTGCTCGTAATTAGAAAGGGGAAAATCAGAGGCGATATTCCTCTAATTTACCCCTGTTCTGCACCCGTTTTTTAAGTGCCAATACGTAGAATTACTTTCCCCAGTCCCTAAAATTCCTACATTACAACAGTGACTACACTTCAAAATTACTTCATTGGCTGTCAAGCGCTTGGGGACGCCCTGAGGTTGTGACGGGTGCTATAGAAATGCAAGCCTTTCTTTCTTTTCCTTTTTAATAATGTTTTCCTTTTTCAAATCTTTATCCATTTCCCTTTTAAGAGCTATTAAGGATTATGCTTCCGCTGCTGTTTCTGATAGGAACCTTCGTGTCCCAACAACCCTCTGCATAATAACATTTCTCCTCACCCCTCCCTTCGTTCTTTTGAAGATGAGCCGTGATTGATGTCCTCTCAACATCAACTCAACAACCTAGAGGAAATATATTTTCCCCATTTTCCTCAGCTTTGGCTCAGTGGGTAGCACTCTCGCCTCTGAGTTCATGAAGGTTGTGGGTCCCACCATGGCCTCGCCCCTTCCCATCTCTGTAATCTCCTTCAGCCCCACAACCCCCCCCACCCCCCCCGAGATATCTGCGCTCCTCTAATTCTGCCCTCTTGAGCATCCCTGATTATAATCACTCAACCATTGGCGGCCGTGCCTTCTGTTGCCTGGGCCCTAAGCTCTGGAATTCCCTGCCTAAACCTTTCCTCCTTTAAGACACTCCTTAAAACCGACCTCTTTGACCAAGCTTTTGGTCACCTGCCCTAATTTATCCTTAGGTGGATCGGTGTCAAATTTTTTGTCTTAAAATACTCCTGTGCAGCGCCTTGTGACATTTTACTACGTTAAAGGCGCTATATAAATACAAGTTGTTGTTGTTGTTCAAGTCCCACTCCAGGGACTTGAGCACAAAAATCGAGGCCGACACTCCAGTGCAGTGCTGAGGGAGCGCTGCACTGTCGGAGGTGCAGTCTTTCAGGTGAGACGTTAAACCGAGGCCCCGTCTGCCCCCTCAGGTGGACGTAAAAGATCCCATGGCACTATTTCAAAGAAGAGCAGGGGAAGTTATCCCCGGTGTCCTGGCCAATATTTATCCCTCAATCCAACATCACTAATACAGATGATCTGGTCATTTATCATATTGCTGTTTGTGGGAGCTTGCTGTGCGCTAATTGGCTGCCATGTTTCCTACATTACAACAGTAACTACACTCCAAAAAGTACTTCATTGGCTGTAAAGCGCTTTGCGACGTCCGGTGGTTGTGAAAGGCGCTATAGAAATGCAAGTCTTTCTTTCACTTACTTGGTCAAACCCTCATAATTTTGAAGACTTTTATTGGGTATCCGGTTAGCGTTCCCGCTCTAGTGATAGGGACTTTTCTTTCTGTCACGTCTAAAGCTAGCTAAACCAAAGGTTTTAGTTACCTAAAATGCTACCGGGGCTAAAAGGATTACATTACAAGGACAGGTTACATAGACTAGGGTTGTAGGTTGATTAGTAGAGATTATCGTGTGATCTAATTGAGGTCTTTAAGTTGATTAAGTTCATATCAACCCTTTAATTATCTTAAACACCTCAATTAGATCATCTCTCAACCTTCTATGCTCAAGGGAATACAAGGCTAGTCTATGCAACCTGTCCTCGTAATTTAAACCTTTTAGCCCCTTTTATGAGATAAGCAACTGATTAAATGTAACATGCAGTGCGTCAAATGATGCCATAGGAACACTGTCCAGTTCTCTTAGTGACAATATTGTGTATAAATAACCTAAAAGTACAAAAATTATACACTTTTGGTGGGCTGTTTTTCAAAGTGATAAATGACTTTATTCAGGTGATGGCCACCCAAGTCTTTGGGAGCAGGGGGCTTTGCTGAGTGACCATTGCTCAGGGTATCATATTAATCTCAGATTTAACATCAGAGATGCTCAAGCAATAACAGAAAGGGAGAGATAAATTCTAATTACGCTCGTGATTTGGCCACAGTCACTGAGGATTTGGGGCCTCTCAACAACATCCTGGAGACAACTGCAACGGAACTTTCCAGGAACACACAAGGCCAGTTTGGCACGTGTCAATTAGCCGATTTCTTCCGTTATGTAAACAGCAGTAGGGTGGGGCTGCTGTCTCCAGATGAACCTGACCTGAGTGTACAGCTGGCTGGCTCTGAGCCTTAGCCCCGCTTCAGAGCTCCGTGGATCGTCAGCATTATCGTGGTGGCCACCATCATCGCCATGGCTACCACCATCGTCGTGGCCACCACCATCGCCATAGCCACCATCATCACCATGGCTACCATCGATTGCCGTGGCTACCATCATCGCCATGGCTATCATCATCACCGTGGCTACCATCGATTGCCGTGGCTACTGTCATCGCCATGGCATATGATGATGGGTTGCTCAGCATATTCTGTCTTTGGATTGGTGCTGGGGTGAACAATGGTCATACTTATGGCGATTGGCGCCAATAACGCAATTGCTGCAAATTTTAACGGCGGTCTAACCGATATCATATATAAGTTCAAGGTTTGGTTGTATGCTCAATGTCCCTATTTATAAAGTATAGGTAGGGTCCCATATACTTCTTTTTTACGGCTTTATCAACTTGTCCTCCCACTTTCAAAGGTTGGTGTATCTGAATCCCTAAATCTCTCTCAAGAGTTCAACAATTTCAGATCATAACCTCGGCCCCTATCATATATATTTTTTTCCCACACTTTTTTTGTTTGTGTTTTCTTTTCTTCTCTCCCACATGGCAGCTGTCTTTCATTCTGCCAGCGCAATTTACACTTCATCTAGAGCCATCTTTTGTTTCTTAACCTGTCCCATTACCACCTCCTTTTGCCTTGAATATCTCTTAATGTCTCTTAACCTCTCCTGCCTTCTATCCTATCACAGACCTTCCCTTTTGTTCTTTCATCCCCTCCCCCCTTTCCCAGCTCCTACACTTGCTTAAAAATCTGTTCCATTTCCTGCTTTTTTCCAGTTCTGACGAAGGGTCATCGACCTGAAACATTAACTCTGTTTCTCTCTTCACAGATGCTGCCTGACCTGCTGAGTATCTCCAGCATTTTCTGTTTTTATTTAACCCTAAAACTCTCTGCTCCACTTATCCTTTCATTGTTCTACCATTCAGCCTATATACCATCGTTCCTCTGTCTCTTTCTCAATCTTTAAATCTCATTGCTCAAGGAGGTAGACTGTTGGTCCCGTCGTTCACCAAGGTCGCAGATTCCCCCCATTATCAGCTTTCAATTCGAGCAACTTGCAGGGTGGCTAGTTTCAAGCTGAAGGCTGAGGGAAAAGTCTAACTAACGGGGGACGCCGTGAGGTACCCTGCTCCAGCAAATTCTGGGCCCATGTCTTCTCGGTATTCTTCCTCCCACAATGAGGGAGAAACCGTCTCACATTTCTTCACATTATATCTCCTCTGCTATCTACTTGCTATGTCCTCCTGAAGTTGCTTACATTGCTCCTTACAGTCAACCACGCTCCCTATTTCTGAGTCATCTGCCAATACTGTCCCCCCAAGCCCCGAGTCCAGATCACTTATAAATATTGAGAAGAGTGATGGCCCACAAACACTGAACCTTTGGGACACACCACTGTTCATATTATCCAAGCCCATCCATTAACCACCACTCCCTGTTTCCTTCAATAATTCCGGTAGATTTGTGAGGCAACACCTATTGCCACGAGGTGAGACGCTGCTTTCGGACGAGACGCTAAACCGAGGCCCCGTCTGCCCTCTCAGGTGGATGTGAAAGATCCCACGACTATCATTTCGAAGAAGAGCAGGGGAGTTCTCACCAGTGTCCCGACCAATATGTATCCTTCAATCACCATCATTAAAAAACTGATTATCTCATTGGTCAGTAATCTCAGTGCTGTTTGTGGGATCTTGCTGTGCGCATATTGGCTCCCATACTTGCCTACATTACAACAGTGACTACACTTCAAAAAGTACTTCATTGACTGTAAAGCGCTTTGGGACATCCTGAGGTCTTGAAATTCTCTATATAGATACAAGTCCTTTCTTTTCTTTATTTCCATTCATTTCAATGGAAGGAAAAACGGACAAGTTCTATAAGGGGTGTGTGGTCTTTCCCTCTAGACTTTCCTCTCTCACTCCACCCAAGCGGTAACGATAGAAATCTTTCCCTCGGTAGTGGACTGGCTTTGAAAATATGCAGAGTCCTGGTAGATGGGCTGTCTGAATGATTGAAGGAGCGACAGCTCCGAAAGCTTGTAAAATTAAATAAATCTGTTGGACTATAACCTGGTGTTGTGCGACTTCTCATTTTTGTCCACCCCAGTCCAACGCCGGCATCTCCACATCATGAATGATTGAATGCTGCTCATAGCATCTGCTCTCTCTCTCTCTCTCTCCAATTACCATACCGAGGCACTGTACAACTTATTATTCTTGCTGCAATACTTCTGTGTTCTTCTGCAGACATCTCTCTGCTGAAAGGATATAATTACCATACCACAAAAATACCTCATTATAACGAAAGTTGATCCAGAAATTTTTAAATATAGTGTACAGACAAACAATCCCCACCCTGCAAAACATACATTCTGACGAAGGGTCATCGACCTGAAACGTTAACTCTGTTTCTCTCTCCACAGATGCTGCCGGACCTGCTGAGTATTTCCAACATTTTTTTTAAAATTAATTGTTGCAATCAGTTCGAGAGTACATTGTGAGTGTGCGTGTGTTTGTTTATATGTAGGCGTGTATTTTTGTAATATATGTATGTGTGTATGTGTGTATACGTAGAAGAGATAAGAAGCAGGATCTCAGTAGTGGCAAGTACATGTTGGAGAATCGGGCCTTTAGTGTTATAGCATATCTTTGACCTGTCTTACAAAGAAAGAGAGGACGTACACGTATACAGCACCTTTCACATACTCAGGACGTCTCAAAGTGCTCCACAGCCAATGAAGTACTTTTGAAACGCAGTCACTGTTGTAATGTAGAGAAAGCCGGCAACCAATTTGTGCACAGCAAGCTCCCACAAACAGCAATGAGATTACTGACCAGATAATCTGTTCCAGTGATGTTGGTTGAGGGATAAATATTAGCCAGGTCACCGGGGAGAGCTCCCCTGCTCCTCTTTCAATAGTGCCATGGGATCTCTTACAGCCAGTCTAATCTGAAAGACGGCGCCGCTAACGGGGCAGCACTCCCTCGGTACTCTCCTGGAGTGCCAGCCTCGATTTTGCGCTCATGTCTCTGGAGCGAGGCTGGAACCCACAACCTTTTGACACAGAGGCGAAAGTGCTACCCACTGAGCCATGGCTGAAAATGCTATGCGCATCAAGACTGATGGACAGTGAGGGAGCGAGAGAGAATGGGAGGAAGTGGGGAATGTGAAAGAGGGGGGAAAAGAGAGGGAAGATGTTGAGAAACGAGGAAAGGCTAGACCAAGAGAGAGAGTGGGCCTGTAGCAAAAGGGTTTCCTATCTCCTTTAGCTGTGTTGGCGTAGTGATGCTATCAGTGACACATGTTGATATTCTCCCGCCATCCAGGTATCAGCTTGACCTTCGATCATCTAATTTAAGAGATTAGCGCTGAGGTTTCTGAGATAAAAAAGACTTGTATTTATATAGCACCTTTAACAACCACCAGACGTCTCAAGGCGCTTTACAGCCAATGAAGAACTTTTTGAAGTGTAGTTACTTGCAATGTAGGAAACACAGCAGCCAATTCGCTCACAGCAAGCTCCCACAAACAGCAATGTGATAATGACCAGATAATCTGTTTTTTAGTGATGTTAATTGAGAGATAACTATTGGCCCTAGGACACCAGAGATTACTCCCCTGCTCTTCTTTGAAATAGTGCTATGGGATCTTTTACATCCACCTGAGAGGGCAGACAGGGCCTCGGTTTAACGTCTCATCTGAAAGACGGCACCTCCGACAGTGCAGCTCTCCCTCAGTACTGCATTGCGAGTGTCAGCCTAGCTTTCTGTTGACCATTCTTGACCACAGCAATCTTTAATACGCAATTATATCACATTATTCGACAGAAAGAAACTTCTTCACCGACAACCCAAAGATTTCCACGCTGATTTTAAAACTTATACGTCAATCTTGCTTTTCCCGATCAAAGAAGATTCATTTCTTTTCACCCGTCTTCCTAACTGAACCAGGGCAGTGTACACACCTGAAAATGTCACACCTGAATGTGTTCACACCTGAAAATGTCACACCTGAATGTGTCACACCTGAAAATGTCACACCTGAATGTGTCACACCTGGAAATGTCACACCTGAATGTGTTCACACCTGGAAATGTCACACCTGAATGTGTTCACACCTGAAAATGCCACGCGTGCAAAGTCCGTCACTTGCAATTGCTAGGCTGAAATATTGCATTCATAAAATGGCACAATTCACAACTGAGCAGATAAGGAGACATCAATGAATAAGTATTGCATTTTTTTTTAAGTAGAAAAAAAAGAGGAAGATAGCGATTAGCCTCCAATTGACCTGCAAATGGACCATTTCACGGCACTTGGCTCTATAGCTTTCGCTCTTTATAAAGAAAGAAAGACTTGCATTTATACAGCGCCTTTCACAACCACCAGACGTCTCAAAGCGCTTTACTTTTGAAGTGTAGTCACTGTTGTAATGTGGGTAACGCGGCAGCCAATTTGTGCACAGCAAGCTCCCACAAACAGCAATGTGATAATGACCAGATAATCTGTTTTTGTTATGATGATTGAGGGATAAATATTGGCCAGGACACCGGGGATAACTCCTCTGCTCTTCTTTGAAATAGTGCCGTGGGATCTTTTACGTCCACCTGAGAGAGCAGACGGGGCCTCAGTTTAACGTCTCATCCGAAAGACGGCACCTCCGACAGTGCAGCACTCCCTCAGCACTGCACTAGAACGTCAGCCTAGCTTTATGTGCTCAAGTCCCTGGAGTATCAGACAATCAGGTTGGAAGAAATCTGAGTGTGGTAGGACATTTGCATTAAACAGCGTGTTATGTCAGCAATGTGGTAGTTATTAGAAGCATGATGGGCAGGAAGTGTGTGCACATGTAAAGTTTTTATAATATTATTAGAACCTTATTGCACAGAGGAGGCCATCTGGCCCATCATGCCTGTGCTGGCTCTTTGAAAGTGCCATCCAATTAATCCCAACCGCCTGCTCTTTCCCCATAGCCCAGCCAATGTTTCCCCTTCAAGTCCATATCCAGTTCCCTTTTTAAAATTACTATTGAATCTGCTTCCACCACCCTTTCAGGCAGAGCATTCCAGATCACAAAAAAATAATTCTCCTCATCGCCCCTCTGGTTCTTTTACCAATTATGTTAAATCTGTGTCCTCTAGTTTTTTTTATTCATTTATGGGATGTGGGCGTCGCTGGCAAAGCCAACATTTATTGCCCATCCCTAACTGGCAGGAGGGTTACTGACCCTCCTGCCAGTGGAAACGATTTCTCCCCATTTACTCTAACAAAACCCTTCATAATTTACAACACCTCCTCCCCTTAGCCTTCTCTGCTCTAAGGAGAACAATTCCAACTTCTCCAGTCTATCCACAAAACCGAAGTCTCTCATCCCTGGTACCATTCCAGTAAACCTCCTCTGCACCCTCTCCAAGGCCTTGACATCCTTCCTTAAGGGGGAGGGTGAACAGCCAGTTGTCATGGTGCATATAGGTACCAACGATATAGGTAAAAAACGGGATGAGGTCCTAAAAGCAGAATATAGGGAGTTAGGAGGTAAATTAAAAAATAGGACCTCAAAGGTAGTAATCTCAGGATTGCTACCAGTGCCGCGTGCTAGTCAGAGTAGAAATAGAAGGATATTTCAAATGAATACGTGGCGAGAGGAATGGTGCAAGGGGGAGAGATTCAAATTCCTGGGACATTGGAATCGGTTCTGGGGGAGGTGGGACCAGTACAAACTGGATGGTTTGCACCTGGGCAGGGCCGGGACCGATGTCCTAGGGGGAGTGTTTGCTAGTGCTCTGGGGGAGGGTTTAAACTAAAATGGCAGGGGGTTGGGAACCTGTGCAGGGAGACAGAGGAAAGGGAAGCAAGGATAGAAGCAAAAGACAGGAAGGAGAAAAGCAAAGGTGACAGTCAGAGAAATCAAGAGTTTAAATCAAACATGGCCACAGTAAATAATAATTCTAAAAGGACTAAGAGTGTTAAAAAAAACAAGCCTGAAGGCTTTATGTCTTAATGCGAGGAGCATTCGTAATAAGGTGGATGAATTAGCTGCGCTAATAGAGGTAAACGGATATGATATGATTGGGATTACGGAGACATGGCTCCAGGGTGACCAAGGCTGGGAATTCAACATCCAGGGGTATTCGATATTCAGGAAAGACAGGCAAAAAGGAAAAGGAGGTGGGGTAGCATTGCTGGTTAAAGAGGAGATTAACACAATAGTAAGGAAGGATATTAGCTCTGATGATGTGGAATCTGTATGGGTAGAACTGAGAAATACCAAGGGGCAGAAAACGTTAGTGGGAGTGGTATACAGACCCCCAAACAGTAATGCAGAGGTTGGGGATGGCATTAAACAGGAAATTAGAGACGTGTGCAATAAGGGCACAGCAGTTATCATGGGTGACTTTAATCTACATATAGATTGGGCTAACCAAATTAGTAACAATAATGTGGAGGAGGAATTCCTGGAGTGTATACGGGATGGTTTCCTGGACCAATATGTCGAGGAACCAACTAGAGACCAGGCCATCTTAGACTGGGTATTATGTAACGAGAAAGGATTAATTAGCAATCTTGTTGTGCGGGGCCCCTTGGAGCAGAGCGATCATAATATGATAGAATTCTTCATTAAGATGGAGAATGAAATAGTTGACTCAGAGACTAGGGTCCTGAATTTAAATAAAGGAAACTATGATGGTATGAGGCGCGAGTTGGGTAGGATAGATTGGGGAATGTTACTCAAAGGGTTGACAGTGGATAGGCAATGGCAAACATTCAAAGATCGCATGGATGAACTACAGAATTTGTTCATCCCTATCTGGCATAAAAATAAAACAAAAAAGGTGACTCAACCATGGCTGAACAGGGAAATCAGGGGTAGCATAAGATCCAAGGAGAGGACATATAAATTGGCCAGAAAAAGCAGTAAACCTGAGGATTAAGAGCAGTTTAGGATTCAGCAAAGGAGGACAAAGGGATTAATTAAGAGGGGGGAAATACAGTACGAGCGTAAGCTTGCAGGGAACATAAAAACTGACTGTAAAAGCTTTTATAAATATGTGAAGAGAAAAAGATTGGTGAAGTCAAGCATAGCTCCCTTGCAGTCAGAATCAGGGGAATTTATAATGGGGAACAAAGAAATGGCAGACCAATTGAATACATACTTTGGCTCTGTCTTCACAAAGGAGAACACAAATAACCACCCAGAGATTTCGGGGAACATAGGGTCCAATGAGAGGGAGGAACTGAATGAAATCAGTATTTGTAGGGAAATGGTGTTAGGGAAATTGATGGCATTAAAGGCCGATAAATCCCCAGGGCCTGATAATCTACATCCTAGGGTACTTAAGGAAGTGGCCCTAGAAATAGTAGATGCATTGCTGGTCATCTTCCAAAATTCTACAGACTCTGGAACAGTACCCATGGATTGGAGGGTAGCTAATGTTACCCCACTGTTCAAAAAAGGTGGTAAAGAAAAAACGGGGAATTATAAACCGGTAAGCCTGACATCGGTTGTGGGGAAAATGCTAGAGTCCATTATAAAAGATGTAATAGCAGAGCACTTGGAAAACAGTGACAGGATTGGACAAAGTCAACATGGATTTACAAAAGGTAAATCGTGCTTGACTAATCTACTGGAATTTTTTTAGGATGTAACTTATAGAATAGATAAGGGAGAACCAGTGGATGTGGTGTATTTGGACTTTCAGAAGGCTTTCGATAAGGTCCCGCATAAGAGATTAGCGTGTAAAGTTAAGGCACATAGGATTGGGGGCAAGGTATTGACTTGGATAGAGAACTGGTTGGCAGACAGGAAGCAAAGAGTTGGAATAAACGGGTCTTTTTCCGAGTGGCAGGCAGTGACTAGTGGGGTACCGCAGGGATCGGTGCTAGGACCTCAGCTATTCACTATATATATTAATGATCTAGACGAGGGAACTAGATGTAATAGATGATTTCCGGCTCTTCCCAGTTCTGATGAAAGGTCATCGACCTGAAACGTTAACTCTCTTTCTCTCTCCACGGATGCTGCCTGGCCTGCTGAGTTTTTCCAGCGTTTTCTGTTGTTATTTCGGATTTCCAGCATCCGCAGTATTTTGCTATCGTCATCGTAGATGTAATATCTCCAAGTTTGCAGATGACACAAAGCTGGGTGGGCGTGTGTGCTGCGAGGAGGATGCCGAGAAACTCCAGTATGATTTGGACAGGTTGGGTGATTGGGCAGAAGCATGGCAGATGCAGTATAATGTGGATAAATGCGAGGTTATCCACTTTGGTGGCAAAAACAGAAAGGCAGATTATTATCTGAACAGCAATAGATTGGGAGAAGGGGAAGTGCAACGAGACCTGGGTGTCCTTGTGCACCAGTCGCTGAAGGTAAGCATGCAGGTACAGCAGGCGGTTAAGAAGGCAAATGGTATGTTGGCCTTCGTAGCGAGAGGGTTTGAGTACAGGAATAAGGATGTCTTGCTGCAGCTGTACAGGGCCTTGGTGAGACCACACCTTGAGTATTGTGTGCAGTTTTGGTCGCCTTATCTGAGGAAGGATGTTCTTGCCATGGAGGGTGTGCAGCGAAGATTCACCAGACTAATACCTGGGATGGCAGGAATGACGTACGAGGAGAGATTGGGTCGATTGGTCTTATACTCGCTGGAGTTTAGAAGAATGAGAGGAGATCTCATTGAAACTTATAAAATTCTAACAGGGCTAGACAGACTGGATGCAGGAAGGATGTTCCCGATGGCGGGTGAGTCCAGAACAAGAGGTCACAGTCTAAAGATAAGTGGTAAGCCATTTAGGACAGACATGAGGAGGAATTTCTTCACCCAGAGAGTGGTGAACCTGTGGAATTCTCTTCCACAGAAGGCAGTTGAGGCCAATTCATTAAATATATTCAAGAAGGAGTTAGATATATTTCTTAAGGCTAAAGGGATCAAGGGATATGGGGAAAAGGCAGGTACAGGGTACTGAGTTTGGATGATCATCCATGATCTCTTCGAATGGCGGAGCAGGCTCGAGGGGCCGAATGGCCTACTCCTGCTCCTATCTTCTATGTTTCTATGTTTCTAAAGTGTGGTGGCCAGAACTGGGCACAATACTCCAGCTGAGGCCTAGCCAGTGATTTATATACAGGATTAGCATGACTTCCTGACTTTACAGATTATACACATAAATGTGGGTGTCAAAGTAAATACATCACTTCTGTTTGAAGTGTAACAGAACAAAAGTGGAACCAGATCCACTGTTGTTTCAACAACTTGCATTTAACGTAGTAAAACGTCCCAAGGCATTTCACAGGAAGGTTATCAAACAAAATTTGACACTGAGCCACCTGAGGAGATATTAGGACAATAGCAAAATACTGCGGATGCTGGAAAACTGAAATAACAACAGAAAGCGCTGGAGAAACTCAGCAGGCCAGGCAACATCCGTGGAGAGAGAAACAGAGTTAACGTTTCAGGTCGCAGACCCTTCGTCAGAACTGAGAAAAAAGCAGGAAATGAAACAGATGAAAAAGCATGTTTGGAGGCTGGGGGAAGGAATAAAAGAACAAAAGGGAAGGTCTGTGAGACGTAGAGACATTAAGAGATCAGGGAGGAGGTGACAGAGATAGGGAAGGGCGAGGCCATGGAAGGATTTGAAAATAGGGCTGAGAATTTTAAAATCGAGGTGTTGCCGGGCCGGGAGCCAATGTAGAGCAGCGAGCACAGGGGTGATGGGTGAACGGGACTTGGTGCGAGTTAAGATATGGGGAGAAGAGCCCTGGATGAACTTACATTTACAGAAGGTGGAAGATGGGAGGCCGGCCAGGAGGCCGTTGGAATAGTTGAGTTACTTGGTACCAGAAGCTTTCTGGAAACCGTCAAATTTGACTAAAGATAATTCCTGGTGAATTACTTGACTGAGGCAACCACTCACCCTGGCGTGTTGACCCAGACAATGCCCACGTGGCAGAAGTAGACGCACTCTGTGTCTTGCATGTTGTTGCAGGAGCAGCGCTTCTCTCTGCGTAGAGCAGAGTGGACCTCCCCCGGCCCCCGATCGCTGGTTCTCTCTGACCCCGCTAAGGCTCCAGCAAGAGCTTCTGAACTCCCTGCAACAAGAAAAAATAAAGCCCCAGACAGACATTTAAAATGGAGTTGGGTTCTTGTAGTCGAATAGCCTGCCAACATCCCAACTTAGCTCTTCAAACATGGAAAATACCGTTTGGACCAGGGCAATAATACCATTTGTACCACACCAAGGTTATGCCACACATGGGAACGGTAGCATTCTGGTATCGTCACTGGGCTAGTTAATCCAGAGGCCTGGACTAATGATCTAGGGATGTGAGTTCAAATCCCACCACAGCAGCTGTGACATTTAAATTCAGTTAATTAAATAAATCTGGAATAAAAAGCTAGTATCAGTAACGGTGACCATGAAACTATCGGATTGTCGTAATAAACCCATCTGGTTCACTAATGTCCTTTAGGGAAGAAAATCAGCTACCCTTACCCGGTCTGGCCTATATGTGACTCCAGACCCACAGCAATGTGGTTGACTCTTAACTGCCCTCTGAAATGGCCTAGCAAGCCATTCAGTTGTAACGAATAAAACCGGTTACGGACATGGCTACGGCAATGGCACACTCAGCCCAGTCGACATGCAGGTTTCCTCACCAACATCTGGGACCACAATTGGGAGAGCTGTCCTCCAGACTAGTCATACTCACAGAATCATACCTTTCAGCCAATGTCCCAAAACCATCCCTGGGTATATCCTGTCCCACTGGCAGGACAGACCCACCAGGGGTGGCGGCACAGTGGTATACAGTCGGCAAGGAGTGACTCCGGGCCCTATGAAGTCTCATGGCTTCAGGCCAAGCATGGGCAAGGGATCCTCAGCTGATGAATCAGTACTCCTCTATGTTGAACACCACTTGGAAGAAGCACTGAGAGCAGCAAGGGCACAGAATGTACTCTGCGTGGGGGAATTCAATGTCCATCACCAAGAATGGCTCGGTAGCACCACTACTGACCGAGCTGGCTGACATAGCTGCCAGTCTGGGCCTGCGACAGGTGGTGAGATAACCAACATGAGGGGAAAACCTACTTGACCTCGTCCTCACCAATCTACCTGTTGCAGATTCATGACAGTATTGGTAGCAGTGACCACCGCACAGTCATTGCGGAGACAAAGTCCCGTCCTCACACAGAGGACACCCTCCATCATGTTGTGTGGCACTACCACCGTGCTAAATGGGATAGATTCAGAACAGATCTAGCAGCTCAAAACTGGGCATCCATGAGGCGCTGTGGGGGCAGCAGCAGAATTGTATTCCACCACAATCTGTAACCTCATGGCCCGGCATAACTCTCACTCTACCATTACCATCAAGCCAGGGAACCAACCCTGGTTCTAAGGAGTGTACAGGAGCAGCACCAGGCAAACCTAAAATGAGGTGCCAGCCTGGGGAAGCTGCAACACAGAACTACATGTATGCTAAAAAGCAGCATGCTATAGACAGGGCTAAGCGATCCCACGATCAGATCAAAGCTCTGCAGTCCTGCCACATCCAGTCATGAATGATGGTGGACTATTAAACAACTAACAGGAGGAGGAGGCTCCATCAATATCCCCATCATCAATGATGGTGGAGCCCAGCACGTGAGTGCAAAAGACAAGGCTGAAGCGTTTGCAACCATCTTCAGCCAGAAGTGCCAAGTGGATGATCCATATCGGTCCCCACCATCACAGAAGCCAGTCTTCAGCCGATTTGATTCACTCCAGGTGATATCAAGAAATGGCTGAGTGCACTGGATACAGCAAAGGCTATGGGCCCCGACAACATCCCGGCTATCATGCTGAAGACTTGTGCTCCAGAACTAGCTGCGCCTCTAGCCAAGCTGTTCCAGTACAGCTACAACACTGGCATCTATCCGACAATATGGAAAACTGCCAGGTATGTTCTGTCCACAAAAGCAGGACAAATCCAATCCGGCCAATTACCGCCCCATCAGTCTACTCCATATCATCAGCAAAGCGATGGAAGGTGTCATCGACAGTGCTATCAAGTGGCACCTGCTCACTGATGCCCAGTTTAGGTTCCGACTAGACCACTCGGCTCCCGACCTCATTACAGCCTTGGTCCAAACATGGATAAAGGAGCTGAATTCCAGAGGTGAAGTGAGGTGAGAGTGACTGCCCTTGACATCACGACAGCATTTGACCGAGTGTGGCATCAAGGAGCCCTAGTAAAACTGAAGTCAATGGGAATTGGGGGGGAAACGCTCCACTAGCTGGAGTCATACCTAGCACAAAGGAAGATGGTTGTGGTGATTGAAGGTCAATCATCACAGCCCCAGGACATCGCTGCAGGAGTTCCTCAGGGCAGTGTCCTAGGCCCAACCATCTTCAGCTGCTTCATCAATGACCTTCCCTCCAACATAAGGTCAGAAATAGGGATGTTCGCTGATGATTGTTCAGTGCCATTCACAACTCCTCAGATAATGAAGCAGTCCAGGATTTCAGACGACATTCAGGCTTGGGCTGATAAATGGCAGGTAACATTCGCGCCACACAAGTGCCAGGCAACGACTATCTCCAACAAGCGAGAGTCTAACCACCGCCCCTTGACATTCAACGGCATTACCATCGCCGAATCCCCCACCATCAATATCCTGGGGGTCACCATGGACGAGAAACTCAACTGGACCAGCCACATAAATACTGTGGCAACAAGAGCAGGTCAGAGGCTAGGTATTCTGCGGTGAGTGTCTCACCTCCTGACTCTCCAAAGCCTTTCCACCATCTACAAGGCACAAGTCAGGAGTGTGATGGAATACTCTCCACTTGCCTGGATGAGCGCAGCTCCAACAACACTCAAGAAGCTCAACTCCATCCAGGACAAAGCAGCCCGCTTGATTGGCACCCCATGCACATTCACTCCCTCCACCACCGGCGTACCATGGCTGCAGTGTGTACCATCTACAAGATGCACTGCAGCAACTCGCCAAGGCTCCTTCAGCAGCACCTCCCAAATCCGCGACCTCTTCCACCTAGAAGGACAAGGGCAGCAGGTGCATGGGAACACCACCACCTCCAAGTTCCCCTCCAAATCACACACCATCCTGACTTGGAAATATATCAGCCGTTCCTTCATCGTCGCTGGGTCAAAATTCTGGAACTCCTTCCCTAACAGCACTGTGGGAGTACCTTCACCACATGGACTGCAGCGGTTCAAGAAGGCGGCTCACCACCACCTTCTCAAGGGCAATTAGGGATGGGCAATAAATGCTGACCTTGCCAGTGATGCCCACATCTCATAAATGAATTAAAAAAAGGAGTCAACACCTTCCTGAGAAATACGGTGGGAATAAAATTACAGAGAAAACTGGAGAATGTGCAAAAAGGATTTGGAAGGCTGATAGCAGAACTGAGTGGCTATAATTATCAGGGGCTCTTTTCTCTAGAAAAGAGAAGGCTGCGGTGTGACCTGACAGAAGTCTTTAAGATGATGAAGAGGTTTAATAGGTTAGACGTAGAGAAGATGTTTTCATTTGTGTGGAGTCCAAACTAGGGTTTACAGCACAGAAACAGGCCATTCAGCGCGCTTGGTCCATACTGGTGTTTATGCTCCACCCCAGCCTCCTCCCACCCCTACTTCATCCAACTCTATCAACATGTCCTTCTAATCCTCTCTCCCTCATGTTGTTTACCTAGCTTCCCCTTAAATGGATCTATGCTATTCGCCTCAACCACTCCTTGTGGTAGCGAGTTCCACATTCTTTGGTTACGGCTACGGACTGTCATTGCAAAATAGGAATGTTCCAAAACTGAAATGTACAAGGACGTTTGTGGGCTTGGAAGCTTCACGGGAATTTTTGCTTCCAGAAGGGTTGTATATTCAAATTATGTGGTGTATCAAAGAAAGAAAGGAAAGAAAGAAAGAACGAAAGAACGAAAGAAAGAAAGAAAGAAAGAAAGAACAAAAGAAAGAAAGAAAGAAAGAAAGAAAGAAAGAAAGAAAGAAAGAAAGAAAGAAAGAAAGAAAGAAAGAAAGAAAGAAAGAAAGAAAGAAAGAAACTTGCATTTATTTGGTCTTTCAGAATCTCAGGATGTTCCAAAGCGCTTTACAGCCAATGAAGTACTTTTGAAATGTCGTCACTGTTGTAATGTAGAAAACACGACAGCCAATTTGCGCACAGCAAGCTCCCACAAACTGCAATGTGATAAATGACCCCAGATAATATGTTTTAGTGATGTTGATTGAGGGATAAACATTGGCCAGAACACCAGGGAGAACTCCCATGCTCTTCTTCGAATAGTGCCATGGAATCTTTTACGTCCACCTGAGAGGGCAGACAGGGGCCTCGTTTTAACATCTCATCTGAAAGACGGCACCTCCGACAGTGCAGTGCCCCCTCAGCACTGCACTGAAGTGTCAGCCTAGAACATGTTACTGAAAGCCCCTCTGATGAGTATGTCTCGCAGCTCACTCCCAGCATCTGTCTGCGTCCCTGCCCTGTCTCTTGTCCAAATTCCTCTGCCTCATTGGGTTTCAGCCTCTGTCTCTTGCCTACACCTCAGGAATCTCAACTTCCAGGCTTTACTGAAGAGCAATGTTGTGCAGAACACAACAGGGTAATCATGATTCACGAGACAGCATTAGAGAATACTGAAGGGAACCCAAGAACCAATGAGGCTCTCGGCACGCCTGGGGCCAATTCATTTTTTAAGTGTGGGTGTGAGCCTTGCTGTAACATTCCTCTGCTTCATTGGTCCTTCTTCTCAATGGGGTCAGAAGTCACGGTAACATGGATACAACCCTTGTCTGCAAGAAGCCACCTTGACTCTGATTCTGAAAGGGTGCATGGACACTGGGCTGCCAAAGACTGAATTAAACACACTGGGTAATCACGTACAGAAATCTGTGCTCGTAATCAAGCACTAACTGGATGTTAAGAGAATTAAATCCCTGTTGGTTGGCGTAATGGTATGGGTAGACAGTAGGAGCCACAGGACAACAGTCCATGACCTCCAACCATTGTGGAGATCCAGGAACCTAATGAAAGTTAATTGCCTGCTCGCTCAATTCCAGCCCTCCTCCCCCAGATTATGACTCCCACCCAATAGATCCACTGGGGAGGGGCACAGCACAGCCTGTGGAAGAGCAGTGAATGACAGACCGCAACTTCAGGATCTCCACATGCGCCTGCGCCAAATCCCGAAGTCGCGGTCAGTTTCAAAGGCGGAATGCCGACGAATACTGCCACTTCGCCGTCATCCCGACCGCAAATTCCGGGCCGTTATGTTTAAGCACACATATTGACTGAGCTGCGCTCCACTTGCTTATGGAACATACTTCTGCTTCTATCACGCTGAAGCAAATAACCCTGGCACTCTGGCACCAGAAATATAACACCAGCAGAACAGAGAAAAGACACCAAACTGTCTAATGTGACAACTGATACAACAGACGTTGCTTGTAGCTCTCTTCAATAAATCACCGACAGCAAGCAGCCTCACTATAACTCCACACCATGCAACAGTCTGTGTTTTAACTTGCTTACAGCTCTGTCTCTCATAGAGAAAATAGGACAAAAAAGAAAAGACTTGCATTTATATAGCGCCTTACACGACCTCAGGATGTTCCCAAGTGCTTTACAGCCAATGAAGTACTTTTTGAAGTGTAGTCAGTGTTATAATGTAGGGAACGCAGCAGCCGATTTGCGCACAGCAAGCTCCCACAAACAGCACTGTGGTAATGACCAGATAATCTGTTTTAGTGACGTTGGTTGAGGGATAAATATTGGCCAGGACACCGGGGATAACTCCCCTACTCTTCTTCATAGTACTTTAAGATCTTTTACATCCACCTGATAGAGTTTAACGTCACATCCGAAAGACGGCACCTCTGACAGTGCAGCCATCCCTCAGTACTGCACTGGGAGTGTCAGCCTGGAGTAGGCGCTCAAGTCTCTGGGGTGGGACTTGAACCCACGACCTTCTGACACAGAGGTGAGAGTGCTGCCCACTGAGTCACGGCTGACACCTCAGAATTTCCATAGGGGTTTTTCCGATTTCCCAACGTAACTTTATGCGGACTTCCCGGAGAAACGACATAAACAGCATCAAGCACCTTCTCACCAACACATCCCTCACTGTGTATTGTGCATTATTGCAAATGTTCAACTTGCGTTAAACTGCTCTTGTCAGCTATTTTGCAGGAGCCGTTCACCATTTTATTTTGAAATAGGTTGACACCTCCACTAAAACAACAGGCCTGCAGGATAACATCGCTGTTTCCAAGCTCGTAACACTCCAGTTGGCCACAGTTTCAGAATGATACCAGGGCTTAAAGGGTAAAATTATGAGGCCGGGTTGCATAAACTTGGCTTCCTAGAAGGCGCCGAACACCTCGAGTCTCTTCGCCGGGAGCAAGCGGAAGCAGCGCAAGGAGCGCAAGGAGTGCACGTCAACCCAAGCACCCCACCCACCCACCCCTTCAACCACCGTCTGCCCCACTTGTGACAGAGACTGTAGGTCCCACATTGGACTCATCAGTCACCTGAGAACTCATTTTTAGTGTGGAAGCAAGTCATCCTCGGTTCCGAGGGACTGCCTAAGAAGAGATCAAACATCCTCTGTGCAACACTCCAACACAGAATGCTTTCTGATGTAACACACATTGCTTACAGCTCCTCTTCAAAGAAAGAACTTGCATTTCTGTAGTGCCTTCCGTAACCTCAGTACGTCCCAAAGCGTTTTACAGCCAATGAAGTGTACTCACTGCTGTAATGTAGGAACAGATAAACCTTAGCAAAGAACCTCTTACCTGCCCCACAATAGCGCAGTCTTGATAAGAACAGAGGGACATAAGAAATAGGAGCAGGAGTCGGCCATTTGGCCCCTCGAGCCTGCTCCGCCGTTCAATAAGATCATGGTTGATCTTCTACCTCAACTCCACTTTCCTGCACTATCCCCAAATCCCTTGATTCCTTTAATATCCAAAAATCTATCGCTCTCTGTCTTGAATATACTCAACGACTGAGCCTCCACAGCCCATCCAGGGTAGAGAATTCCAAAGATTCACCACGTTCTGAGTTGATATGACACAACACACACACACACAGTAGCTCACCACTCCCCTCTCAAACATACTCGCGACACAATGCTTTCTCATCTGTCAGCCCTGGCTCAGTGGGTAGCACTCTCACCTCTGAGTCAGAAGGTTGTGGGTTCAATGGCCCACTTCAGAGCACAAAAATCTAGGCTGACACTCCAGTGCCAGTACTGAGGGAGCGCCGCACTGTCGGAGCTGCCGACTTTCAGATGAGACATTAAACCGAGCTCTCTCAGGTGGACGTAAAATATCCCCACGGCACTATTTCGAGGAAGAGTTATCCCCCGTGTCCTGGCCAATACTTATCCATCATTCAGCAGCCCCCCCCCCCCCCCCCAAAAAAAAACCCCAGATTATCTGGTCACTATTACGTTGCTGTTTGTGGGAGCTTACTGTGCGCAAATTGGCTGCCGCCATCACAACAGTGACAACACTTTTTTAAAAGTACTTCATTGGCTGTGAGGCGCTTTGGGACGTCCTGAGGTGGTGAAAGGCGCTAGGGAAATGCAAGCCTTAGCTATTTTCGTGCGCCAGCCTTTCAAGCACGTTGGCCACCATCTATCATTGGGACAGTTGGCGAGTTGTGCAGCAGAGGAGGAGGAGGATGCCTGCACTGACCTACCCGGCCATACCATGACACGGGGGCAGTCGCTCCCAGCCGCATTCCTGAGGTTCGGCGGAATGGTAATAAGGGAGTTTCACCTGTTGTCGAAAGAGGATCAGCTTTTCATCTTGGATGTGGCGGCTTTGAAACCTTCCACCGCCCCAAGGCGCTGCCTGCTGTTTTGAGATCTATTTTATTCCGGGGAGAGCAGGGCGGGGAGTTCAAGGCAACTTGGGCAACAAAAATAAATCAATTAAACAAAAGTTTCACAGAACTGCAAGGATTTGAAAAAGTGCATCAAAAATAAAGTATTCAGGACGTGAAATCAGTTTAAAACGTCGTGGTTAAAAGGGTGATTCAATTCTTTTTTTGAACATGCATGTTCGCACCTGAAGCCTGTCAGATACAGACACGATTATGCATCATAAACTGACAGCAGTAATTGAGCTCAACACCTAGTTCTCATTCCGGGTTTTTTTTTAAACATGGTAATTTTAAAGCTACTGGGGCATATTTAAAAAAAAGATTTGCAGTTTAGTTGAGCAAAAGGGTGCAGCTCCCGTTAATAGACCATCATTTCCGATCTTGCCCGCATTTTATCAAACCTCCTTTTTGGAACACGGCAGTTTCTGGTGCAATGTGCAAATCCGTGTTCCCTTGATGCACAACGCGTGGTATAACTCTGATTTGAGGGAGTGGGGTGGTATAACTCTGATTTGAGGGAGTGGGGTGGTATAACTCTGATTTGAGGGAGTGGGGTGGGATAACTCTGATTTGAGGGAGTGGGGTGGGATAACTCTGATTTGAGGGAGTGGGGTGGGATAACTCTGATTTGAGGGAGTGGGGTGGTATAACTCTGATTTGAGGGAGTGGGGTGGGATAACTCTGATTTGAGGGAGTGGGGTGGGTGCGGGAGACCCATTAATATCTTCTCTGTCTCGGAACCGTACTCACCTTCAGGAATCAGGTGCGAGGTGACTGTGAGCGCCAGCGCAGAGAAGATGAAGAAATTCATTGCAACAAAGTTGTCCTGAAGAATTGGGCCAGCCAGACGGAGTCAGCAAGTTGCTTCTGCTGCGCCCAGAATGAATGCGCCTCTCTTTTAAAGAAGATTCCTCCAGAGTCGCTGGGCACATCCGTACCTTATGAGCTAACTTTTGTGCTTTTTTTAGGTACAGGCAAATCACACAAACAGGAAGCTGTGTTTCTCTCTCTTGCTCGCTCGTTCGCTCGCTCTCTCTCTCTCTCTCTCTGTCGCTCCTAGTCCCTCCCTCGGTAGTAATCCTGTCTGGAAATAACTCTTTAACCCACCCACAGTGAATACCAAGTGATCTGCAAGCGTCACATTGTCAGCCACCTGCTAGTGCCAGGTTAAGTCTCATCTGAAGCAACCAGTGCAACGACAGCAACAACATTTGGGGAGGGTTTTTTTTTTGTCTTTTGCTTGTGGGGAGGAGAGCAAAAGATATGAACAGGGAAACCCAGCCCTCTGCAGCTGATCAAGGGACAAGCTCCCAGCAGCATTGGCACCGCCTGCTGCACCCCTGGGGTTTCTTGTATACAACAAAGGCAACTGCGATTAACTTTTAATATTCTGCTCTTTTGAAACTATTGCTTGCGAATCCTTGCGCAAACACTTTTAGGAGGGGGGGGGGTGACTTTCTTCCTCCGCTATCCGAACCATTAATTCGTTTATTGTCAATAGTTCAGCACCTTTCTTTGAAATAGCCGAGGCAGTAATTAGCCACCAACGCATTAAAGCGTTCTAGCTCAAATAGCCCCCACCCCCCGCACCTCAAGGGTCTGAGACTGTCCTTATTTTTTTTCTGTTGGTTTTACCAAGACAGCCTGGCGAGAGAGAGGGAGGGAGGGAGAGAGGGAGAGAGAGATATATATAGAGAGAGGCAGAGTGAGATAGAGAGGGAGAGAGATAGGGAGAGAGATAGAGTGAGATAGAGGGAGAGAGAGAGGGAGAGGGAGATATATAGAGTGAGATAGAGGGAGAGATAGAGAGGGAGATATATAAAGGGAGAGAGATAGAGAGGGAGAAGACGATATAGAGGTTGAGAGAGGGAGAGAGATATATATAGAGAGAGACAGAGTGAGATAGAGAGGGAGAGAGATAGAGAGAGGGAGATATATAGAGTGAGAGAGTGAGATAGAGGGAGAGGGAGCTATATAGTGAGATAGAGGGAGAGATAGAGAGAGAGGGAGATATATAGAGTGAGATAGAGGGAAAGAGATAGAGAGGGAAAAGGTGATATAGAGGGAGAGGAGAGAGGGAAAGAGAAGGAAAGAGAAAGATAGAGAGCGAGAGATAGAGGGAGAGAAGAGAGAGGGAGAGAGAGAGAGAGAAATCAGCCACATTCCTGCTCCAAATCATAATCATAAAGTCATAGAATCATACAGCACAGAAGGAGGCCATTTGGCCCATCGTGCCTGTGCCGACCCTTTGGTAGGGCTATCTAATTAGTCCCACTCCCCCTGCTCTTTCCCCAGAGCCCTGCAAATTTTCCCTTTTTAAGTAGAAATCCAATTCCCTTCTATATCGAGAGATCGGTATTGGGAGATCGTGTGTGGGCCAGGCGAGGCCTTAGCTCACATTTCGGCTGTGATGCATCCCCCACCTTCCCAATCGTCTGGCAGCGCCCCTCATCTGGTCTGGTCTGGTCCGGGGCTGGTCTGGTCTGGAGGGTGGAGTCTGGCGGAGCAGTCAAAAACCTCGGCCTAATTCGGGAGAAAAAGGGAAGAGAAAAAAAATAGGAGTGAAAGAAAAGAAAATCTGTCAAAACGGGAAAGGTGGATTAGGTGGGAGAAAGAAAGATAGAAAGACTTGCATTGATAGAACGCCTTTCACATCCACCGGACGTTCCAAAGCGCTTTACAGCCAATGAAGTACTTTTGAAGTGTAGCCTCTGTTGTAGTGTAGGAAACGAGGCAGACAATTTGCGCACAGCAAGCTCCCACAAACAGCAATGTGATAATGACCCAGATAATAGGTTTTTGTGATGTTGATTGAAGAATAAATATTGGCCCCAGGACACCGGGGGAGAACTCCCCTGCTCCTCTTCAAAATAGTGCCATGGGATCTTTTACATCCACCTGAGAGAGCAGACGGGGGCCTCAGTTCAGCGTCTCATCCTCTGACAGAGCAGCGCTCCCTCAGTATTACACTGAGAGCGTCAGCCTAGATTTTTGTGCTCAAGTCTCTGGAGTGGGGCTCTGAACCCACAACCTCCTGACTCAGAGGTCACAGCTGAGGAGTGCTTCAAAGCGAGTGAGCTGAACCGACACGCACGGTGAAAGAAGCACTTCAGACCACGCGTGCGGAATTAATTGAGAGGATTGGGTAACCAGTACATGGCAGCCAAGCCCCGCCAGATGTCTATTCCCCTCTTTCATCTCCAAATAAAAAAAAAATTACCTTGTTAGGCAGGACATGAGCCAATGGCGCCTACGGGCATTAGCGCCTTAAATTGCAACGGTCCTGAGGTGGTGGCCCAGAACAGATGGTGGGGAACATGCCGCAGTCATCCAATCATCTTTTCGCCAAAGGGAGCTTATTTTCTTTGGTGGAGGGAGTAAAGGTGGGGTTCGACAGAAAGCTCCGCATTTATCATAGGCCCAGTTGATTTAAATAATGAACACAGCTTGCTACTAGGAAGCTTTAAATCCAAATCTGCTGCCTGCAGCAGTAAGGATCAGAAGTCTGGATTCTGTAATAGTGGAACGTTTTATTAACCCTTAGACTACTTTACAGTGAATCTGCAGCACAGAAACTCAGGCCATTCTGCCCAACTAGTCTGTGCCGGTGTTTATGGATGAGCAGAAATTTGCTCCACCTAAATATCGGGAAGACTGAAGCCATTGTCTTCGGTCCCCGCCACAAACTCCGTTCCCATAGCCACTGACTCCAACCCCCTCCTTGGCAACTGTCTGAGGCTGAACCAGACCATTCACAACCTTGGTGTCGTATTTGACCCCGAAATGAGTTTCCGACCACATATTCGCTCCTTCACCAAGACCGCCTATTTCCACCTCCGTAACATCGCCCAACTCCGCCCCTGCCTCAGCTCATCCGCTGTTGAAACCCCCATCCATGTCTTTGTTACCTCTAGACTTGACTATTCCAACGCACTCCTGGCTGGCCTCCCATCTTCCACCCTACGTAAACTTAAGCTCATCCAAAACTCTGCTGCCCGTGTCCTAACTCGCACCAAGTCCTGTTCACCCATTTCCCCTGTGCTCGCTGACCTACTTTGGCTCCCAGTCCGGCAACGCCTTGATTTTAAAATTTGCATAATTGTTTTCAAATCCCTCCATGGTCTCGCCTCTCCCTATCTCTGTAACCTCCCCCAGCCCTAAAACCCTCCCTATCTCTGTAACCTCCTCCAGCCCCTAAAACCCTCCCTATCTCTGTAACCTCCTCCAGCCCTAAAACCCTCCAAGATCTCTGCGCTCCTTCAATTCTGGCCTCTTGAGCATCCCTGAATTTCATTGTACCACCAGTGGTGGCCGAGTCTTCAGCTGCCAGGGCCCTAAGCTTTGGAATTCCCTCCCTAAACCTCTCCGCCTCTCTACCTCTCTCTCCTCCTTTAAGACGCTCCTTAAAACCTACCTCTTTAATCAAGCTTTTGGTCACCTGCTCTAATATCTCCTTATGTGGCTCGGTGTCAAATTTTGTTTGATAATCGCTCCTTTGAAGCTCCTTGAGACTTTTACTATGTTAATGGGGCTATATACATACAAGTAGTTGTTGTTATACTCCACACGAGCCTCCTCCCACTCTAATTAACTCTTCCCACCATGTCCCTCTATTACCTTCTCCCTCATGTATGCATCAAGCCTCCCCTTAAATGCATCAATACTTCAACCACTCCAGTGCTAGTGAGGTCTATACTCTCACCACTCTCTGTGTAAAGACATTTCTCCTAAATTATTTATTTGATCTGTTAGTGGCTATCTTATTTTTATGCCCCCCTTGTTCTGGACTCAGCCAGAAGCGAAAACACCATCTCCACATCCACCCTATGAAACACCTTCAGGGAATTGTGACACGTTTTTCAGGCGCTATGAGGCCGACTAAGGCTCCAAAATGGCGGACAGGAAGCGTGCGTGCAATTCCGTCAGGAAGAGCGCCGCCCACCATATTGAATATGGACAAACGTGAGGTGTCCTTTACCGGCCCAACCCAAGGCCCCGCCCGCGTTCTGCCGCCCATCCCTGACCCCGGACCCCGGACCTATTTGCCTGAGGGCCGCTGCGACGCTGGCCGTATCGCCACGCGACGTTTTGACGATGAGTTCCAAGGCCCAATATCGGGGCCACCTCGGAACTCACCATTCTGCCGCAGGGTATTAACCCTTTAACCGCCCCGCCCTCCACCACCCCC